>OX328101.1:43461396-43660396 GCA_946811185.2 Hippopus hippopus | reverse complement strand
TGCAAAGAAATTTCTCGTGATCTGATTGGATAATATGCCCCGAACATATATATCATGTACTCTGGCAAAACCCACGTAAAAGCAGTTTCCGTTTCGGGAGCCTCGTATACATGACATCCAAAATGGCGGCGTCGATCGGTCGATATGAGCCGCCCACAAGACAAACATACTGAGTAGCCTGCACCATATTATTACTAGTTTCCGTTGATGGTTGTCAGTAAAACTGAAAGAATGGACTATTTTTGAAAATAAATGAATATTGAACTTTACATGTATAATCGTTTGATGTCATTCTAAAACGAATACACGAGTGGGGGGTGTTAAATCGAGCCATACCTTCGTCAGGTAAGCAAAATGTGAATCGCCGAAAAACTTTTTGAATAAATGCTGCTGTTTAAAGAATAATCTAGTGGTCGTATGAGGCAACTCATGGCCGTTTACTTTTGCCAACAGATCATCAAAATTCATAGAATCTAGTTACAGTTACTTACCTTGAAGTTGTTTAAATCCATGTTTAAATAAAAATATGTACAATATAATATAAAAAATGTCATTCGCCGTGAAATCATCAAGATTATGCACCAAACTGCACGTTTTACCAAGGTTTCAGTGACGTCACTTCCCAGTGACGTCAGTTTTCATTGAATTGGGGCACTCAGAAGGGAAATTCAATTTCGTCAGCGTACTCAATTTTTGAGACCATAATACAGGGAAATTTCGCTTAACACACGTTGAAATGGTAAAACTTTGCAGTATAATAAATTCGTTGTACGGTCGGGTGGCAGGGGACTTGGAAACTTGTTCACGGCTGTGGCGACATCATTCGCCACAGCCATGAACAAGTTTCAAAGTCTCCTGCCACCTGACCGTACAACTAATAATGTTATGTCGGCGCTCTCTTAGACTATTATAAAACTCTTTGTGGCATGTGCGTGCAACACATCATTTTTTTTTCAACTCTCTATTACTTAAATATCTTAGCATAATGCTGTGAGTTGACTGTGACTCTCTGGGGTACAGCGTGGCATAATAATATTCCCTGTCGATCTGCGAACATTATGGACATAAATTTCGCACATCTCTCAGCAACTTGGACCTTTTGTGGTTTCCGATGCTCTGTCTTTCTATTGTAAAGATTTCTGCTTTGTTTCTGGGTCGAGGAGCTAAAGCCAAGTTTCAGCTTGCACGTTGTAATCCTATCAAGGAAGCTGTCGCCTTCAAGTAAAATCGACCGTAAAAATAGCTTTGAGACAGCTACTCTTCTTTCCCGCTCCTAAACCATCAATAATCTTGGAACCCATGGCACGCATAAACAATTCATGTGCAGGTGATCATGTTAACTAGTTCTTACTGTTCCATATGAGCATCCTACAGTCTCTGAAATCTCTCCAACCGTTCCCTGACGCACATCACAAGTTTATCACTATTTTCGCGCGTCCACTCCTTAGATCATCTTCAATACTCTTTCGTCCTTTTTCTAGCACTTCCGAAACTATCATTTTTTACCTTATTTTTCTTTCGATAGGTCTCAAAAAACTATTGTCCTTACGTTGTTTATCGGTAGTGACATCAGAAATGTTGCACAGAAAGTCAAATGGTGCCATCCATTGCGTTGATGTAATTTCGGAAGATTTTAATCAGACGTTTTTGAAATATGATCGTTTGTAAAAGCATGACAACAGTGATTTTGTGGCGTGCTCCATGGCAGCAAACCTTGCGCTTTTTACGGTGAAAATAAATATTTCTAACGTAAAAAAGTTGGACTGGTGCTTTTTTTTTTCACCTGGGAATTGTTGTAAGTGAAAATCTGAAAACAATCATCGGTAATCAAATCAAAAATTTATGAAGGAATTCCACGAACTTTTTGCTCAGCCCTCGTATACGTAAAAGTACAAGTTTCAGTTAAAAACGAAGAGCAAGCTTCCACACAAAGAAAAATTTACGTAACGGTATTAACAAATTGCCTTTATCCAAAACAGGGGACCTATTATTATCTTACAATGATATATTATTTCTACATTTCTTTTTTCTTTTTAAATCGAAACCAATAATACCAAAAAGAAGAACAAAGACCTAAAAAATAACCATGCTCAAGGAAGAAAGTGTGGAAGTAATTTGCAAATAGGTCAATCACCCAGACATGCTGTACACGACATTAGTGTCAATGATTTCGATATTTGATAAACTGCCAGTTTAACAGACGTCTGTTGGAAACGGAGATAACCATACACTTTTTGAAAATGGATGATTATTTCAGTTGCAACCATGTTAAAGAGATTCAGGTCGAAAGAAGTCTTTTAGATAACATAAGATGTAAATATATGTAAGTAATAATTAATTACATTTCATAATTACTTTTAACACCCACATTAGGTTATTTCCAGCGCAATTTGGGAAGCGCTAAAAGTCCCTGATCTAGAGTTAGGTAAATACTATTCTCAAGCTTGGAAACTCCGAAACCGTTCATCATTACAAATTTATGTGTTTTGTTCGACATCGTCTAATTCCACAGAATATTATCAGGTCTTTACGAGACAGCTGTGAGTCATTAAGATTTCTCTTGAGTGTTCAGTCTCTAAAAACTACCATAAATTTCCAGTTTATATATCCAAGAAAACATATAATACCGCTGAATACAGTCTTTTAAGAGCAAAGATTTACACATAATTTCCTGAAACATTATTGATGTGTCATATCGTCTGAAAGTCGAATTAAAAAGGATTGTGGCTTGCATGTAAGTAATTCGGCTGGAGGTATAAATTCTAAAACCACGTCACGGTCTCTACCGTTGTAAGTTGTTAAGCGTGCGACATTTTGAAATTAGATCGTGGGTTTTAAATGCGGAGATTTCCCGGTTAAACTAAATTGGGAAATTAATTTAACCCGCATTTGAAATTGTATCAATAGCACTCTAGGTTCATTACATGCATTTAAAGATGTTAAATATTCCCAAAGGTAATGAAAAATTCTTTCAGTGCTGCTGCTTAGACTTAATTATCACGATTTTCTGTCTTTACATAAAGTTGAGATAATTTGCCAGCGTAACTATCAATTGATGCACGAGCTCGCGTGGTTCTCAATTTCTTTTGATTTGTGACATTCGTAAAGAAAAAGGAAGGGATAAAAAAAAAGTCGGTTATATCTCTAATATGAAAAGCTGTATCGTGTTTAATTTTGTGTGTCTGTTTTGCTTGGCGACATCAGTTTAACATGACTGAAACAGACCTAGCTTATTAAATACTGACTGGAATATCGTCGAGGGAGGCAGTATCGCCGATGATTTATCAGTGATTTGTTTAGATATTTGCTCAGGCAGATCACGATAATGTTCGATGCATTAATAAACAATAGATATCAGCTCTGTTACTTCTGCAAGTTATGAATTTTCACGAATATCCAGTTTTGGAATAGAAAGCGATAATAAATCGATAGATTCAAAACGAAAACTACCACCCTGGTCTTCGAATAGGTATGCTCAAGAAAGAAATGTAGAAGAACAGGCCACAAAAAATATGCTCACTGAAAAGTTCAACGATTTATAAATGCCATCAGTTTAATGGAGCTTTTGACATCAAGGCTAATTTAATTATTAACCCTTAAGCTGCTAAATAAATGAAACTTTGAAGCCGATAGTATATACCTAAATAGAGTTTATTTCATCAGCAGTAGTATAGGACGTCTCCATAGGGACACACTCCGGCCTGAGTGTGTCCCTATAGAGACGTCCCAGAGCGCCCTATATCACCGTCCCTGACAAAAAATGTGTCCCTATATGCTGTCCCCGAAAGATTTTGTCCGTATGGTAACGTCCCTGAGAGGGATTTAGCATTCAAAATGGCGGCCTTGCGGAGGACATTCTGGGGATGTGTCCCCAGGCTCCCGTCCCTGAGCGGAATTTTTTGCAAAAAGGGAAAAGGGCGGGAGTTTTTTTCCCAGGCTCTCTACCCTGAGAGGGATTTAGCATTCAAAGTGTAGATCTTATGACTGACAGGCTGGGTAAAAAATGGTTGGATCACTGAGTTGGACTTAGTTTTTTTCACCCTATGGATGATTTTCTCTTTCTAATTGTCTGACCATTGAGTTGGACTTAGTTTTTTCACCCTATGGATGATTTTTTCTCTTTCTAATTGCCTGACCATTGAGTTGACTTAGACTTTTTTCTGCATCTCTATGAATGATTTCTTCTCTCTAAATGTCTGAGCATTGAGTTGGACTTAGACTTTTTTCCCCTATGAATGATTTTTCTCTTTCTAAAAGGAATTTGTCCCTATATCATTGAGTTGGACTTAGTCTTTTTTCTACACCTATGTATGATTTTTACTCTTTGCAGTATAACTCTCTGGAGTGTATCTCTTCTAAAAGAAAGATAGAACTTTCGTGGTAGATGGTTAGTCCTGAAAAGGACTGTTGGGGTTAGCTCTGAAAAGAGCTGTGACAATTTGAAGAAATGACAATTTGAAGATAGAACTTTCGTCTGACAGCTTGAAGATAGAACTTTCGTCTGACATCTTGAAGATAGATCTTTCGTGGTAGATGGTTAGTCCTGAAAAGGACTGTTGGGGTTAGCTCTGAAAAGAGCTGTGACAATTTGAAGAAATGACAATTTGAAGATAGAACTTTCGTCTAACAGCTTGAAGGTAGAACTTTCGTCTGACAATTTGAAGAAATGACAATTTGAAGAAAAGATAGAACTTACGTCTGACAATTTGAAGAAAGGTAGATCTTCCGTGGTAGATGGTTAGCCCTGAAAAGGGCTGTTTGGGGTGTCCCTAAAAGGGAACTGGTTTTGGAGGTTGTGTTTTTAAGCACAACCTCCAACCTTCCTGCAGGCTGGACAGCTACTTGCTGCCCGCCTCTTTAGCCTCTTCAACTCCCGTTCATCCAGGTCAAAGTCCAAAGAGAACGAAGGCTCAGCGTCTTTGTTCCAATCTTCGCTCTGGGGCACGACGAACTCCTTCTTACCGTCCATCTTCTTTTCCTTTGACGATAGCTGGGCAAGCCCGCTGAAACTCATGTCTCGAAGTGCACATTCCATTTTTGTTGTAAGTCGGAGAGATGAATGATGTGCGGGAAAATATCGCTGGGTTTTATAGCTTTACAGGAGGATTGAACTAGTTGACCCATGACGTCATTTTCTCCTATGTTTTTCCCGCGTCGGCGTTTCATGCTGTTTTGGCTCCAAATTAATGTTATCCAATCAGATTCAGCGTTGTTTTTTCTAATACTAATTGTTTTATTGTTGACCAACCCGTGGCTTTGTTACATTTTCTTGTTTGGGGATTTTATTGTTGACCAATCCATGGGTTTGTTACATTTTCTTGTTCGGGTTAGAAAAATAGAGTTTAGCTACTCTATGACTTTTTTTGATTATGAGTCTTTTGATAAAATGAAAAGAAAGATGATTATTTAAGATAGCTAGCCCCTGAGAAGAGTTGATTTTTTGTACAGAATGCACTTTTTTTATACCCCTCTCTTTCTTTTGATTGATTCCATTTTATCTAGCATTTGCATCAGATGTTCAATTTCATGTCTGATATATCTGAAATGTTCTCTTTCTTCTAACCAGAAGAGCAATAAGAGAAAAAATGTTAATCCATACATTGTACGATACTGTCTCAGGTTTTACAAAAAAGTTAATGGCGAATGAGAAAAAATAATCAAGAGTTTAGTGTTTTATATGTGTAATGGATCACTTTTTAGTTTTTTCATCCTATGAATGATTTTTTTCTCTCTAAATGGAATTTGTCCCTATATCGCTGAGTTGAACTTAGATTTTTTTACACTATAAATGATTTCTAAATGTCTGAGCACTGAGTTGAACTTAGACTTTTTTCTTTCTAAATGTCTAACCATTGAGTTGGACTTAGTCTTTTTTACATCTATGAATGATTTTTTTCTCTTTCTAAAAGCCTGATCATTGAGTTGGACTTAGTTTTTTCTTCACCTATGTATGATTTTTTTCTCTCTAAAAAGACTGAGCACTGGGTTGGACTTAGCTTTTTTTATTCTATGAATGAATTTTCTTTTCTAAATGTCTGGACATTGAGTTGGGCTTAGTCTTTTTTCTACATCTATGAATGATTTTTTTTACTCTTTGGAGTGTAACTCTCTGGAGTGTGAGTCTTTGGAGTGTAACTCTTCTAAAAGAAAGAAGTTTGACAATTTGAAGAAATGACAATTTGAAGAAAGATAGAACTTTCGTGGTAGATGGTTAGCCCTGAAAAGGGCTGTTTTGAGAAGAGCTGATTTTATGAAAATGTTTATTCAGTATCAGCATCAGTCGATTCGCTGTCTGACTCACTCCTTTCAGTGGCGATTTGCGCACGGAAAAGACGGGTCACCTGCTCAGTTTTTAAAATAACATACTGAAAATACATCTCAAGCATGCCCTCAATAATGAGTTCCTTCATCCGAAGGTTATAACAGAACAACCTGTTATTAGCAAGCTCAGCCCTCTCGTATCGTCTTCTCACTCCAGCTAGGCGTTGTTTAAGTAAGACGATTTGTCTCCTTGCTCTTATTAACTTTCGCTCAGTATCCATCCAAGTGACGACTGGTGATTGTCTTGAAGCCATTGTGAAAAATGAAATGCATGGAAAAAATAAATCGCCGAGATTTATAGCTTTTCAGACGGATTGAACTAGTTGACCCATGACGTCATTTTCTCCTATGTTTTTCCCGCGTCGGCGTTTCATGCTGTTTTGGCTCCAAATTAATGTTATCCAATCAGATTCAGCGTTGTTTTTTCTAATACTAATTGTTTTATTGTTGACCAACCCGTGGCTTTGTTACATTTTCTTGTTTGGGGATTTTATTGTTGACCAATCCATGGGTTTGTTACATTTTCTTGTTCGGGTTAGAAAAAAACTAGAGTTTGGCTAATCTATGACTTTTTTTTATTGTGAATCTTTGCAGTGTAACTCTTCTAAAAGAAAGAAGTTTGACAATTTTGAGTTTTTTGACAATTTAAAGAAAGATAGAACTTTCGTGGCCGATGGGTAGCCCTGAAAAGGGCTGTTTTGTTTTTTTGGAGGCTGTGTTTTTTTCCACTTTTAATGGCAACACCCGAAATTCGCTTGGCAAATGGAGCATGCTGTAATCTTCCTCCCGAACTCGATATCAACCAAGATGATATCCGGTGTTGTCTTTAATAATAGCTGAACTAATCTTTCACCGAGATCTTTGTATGGCTGTGTTATACGTTGCAGTTGGTTTTGTTCCTCCTCTCCTACGAGACGAGTGGTTAGTTGCAATAACTGCTGCCCTGCATTTAGATACTCTTGGAGAGCCTCACGTAGTTGATGATTTACCTCCTCCATATTGATATTGCTCCCGAATATTAACACTGCTTTTCGAAGTGATCGTTAGCTGAGAATCAAGAAATGGTGAATGTATGAAAAATAACGCGGGGCTTTATACGTTTACAGAGGATTGAAATTTTTTAAAGACCTCGGACCTGGTAGAAAGCACATACATTTTTACCATGCTACGTTTCATGCTGTTTTGGCTCCAAATTAATGTTATCCAATCAGATTCAGCGTTGTTTTTTCTAATACTAATTGTTTTATTGTTGACCAACCCGTGGCTTTGTTACATTTTCTTGTTCGGGGGATTTTATTGTTACCCAATCCATAGGTTTGTTACATTTTCTTGTTCGGGTAAGAAAAAACTAGAGTTTAACTAACAGTTATGAGACGTTGTATGGAAAAATGTAACCAGAACAAGTCTTTTGGGGAAAAAACAGAATGAAGAACTCTATTGTTTTTTGAACTTTTATTTATTGAACTTTTATTTACTGAACAGAACTAAACATTGAAACATTTTTTTGCAATGCATCATAAAAAAATTTCTTGACAATGAAAAAAATTTCTTAACAACTAAAAAAATCACAAGCAAACATTTTTTTGCAATGCATCATAAAAAATTTCTTGACAATGAAAAACATTTTCTTAACAATGAAAAAAATCGCACTGAAATATTTTTTCACAATGAATTATTCACAACGAATTGATCACGATGAAAAAAAACACACTGAATTATTTTTTCGCAATGAATTATTCACAACGATTTGATAACGATGAAAAAACACACTGAATTATTTTTTGCAATGAATTATTTTACAATGAATTAATCGCAAAAACAGTATATAACAAATTTTTATAATGCAAATTCGCAAACACCACGAGTTTCACATTTGTTTTCATATTCCGTAATGTCTTTATGTAATTGGTCATACCCAAAAAACATTGTATACTCACTGTCCATATCGTTGAAATCTCGTAGTCCTATGAATGGAGCAACATGTCTATAAGCGTCTTTTGTTGAAAGAGCTGAATATACCACTTCTTCTGTAACATCTCTATCAAATAGAATATACCCTACCATGGTCTCCTTTGATTCTCCGTAGGAATCATGAACAGATCCTTTTTTGTAGCGTAAGTAAAAGTCAAATAGAACTGATTTCATTTTCACAACGTTAAGAAAACTTTCTTCTGTTGTTCCTATGATAAAAAATGTCCATCGGCTTGTGGATCTAAACAGCTTACTAATAACATTGTCTTTCATACAGCTATCTGCTAAATAAGTCTTGAGAACGAGATCCAACCCCGAATCGTCCACCATCGTTGCAATAAAGTTGATTATACCATACACTTTGTAGGACTTTTCTCCTTTTGCAATCCACTTAAACAATTTTCCGATCCAAATTTTCACACAGAAAAATTTAATGTTAAGCTGTGTTCGTTCATCAAGCGTATGCTGTCGAACAAATTCTCCATAAATTTTTTCACGTAGTTCTATTGGTAGCGGCAACATGATTGTTTTTTGACCAACGGCTAATATTTTTTCCCCGACTTACTTTGAGTGATTGGTACACAACAATGTGATATGAAATTATTTTCTCAAGCTTTTATAACCATAGGGTACAGTATCAGTACCATTTACAATGACTCTCTTGGTGTATACAGAACGAAACGTTTTTGTTTGTGGTTCACTGGTAACCGTTCTATCTCTATGTCTTTTAATTTTACAATCATACTGAATTTTGATTTCTACTGTACGATCCAAAGCACATTTCGAATATGTATCGAAATTTACCATCTGTTTTGTATTGTAATCCAGAGTAATCCCCTTTACTTTACATTTGCTTATCTCTTTTCCATCTTTTGTTTTCATTTTGTAAGCATAATTCTTAGGTCCAAGTCCTCTGAATTGAGTAATTTTACAAGCAGGCTCTTCATCAGTCCATTTTCCTAACCGGCTGTTAATAATAGGGGGATTCCATAATTCGGGGTTGTGAATGTACATACAACTATCTGTATCGAAATACAGAACTCTATCTTTTAACTTTTCAAGAACACTGTACAATTCCAATCTTGCATAAGCTGTTACGTAAGAACCTACTACCACATTGGCTGTAGCATGGGTGTCAATATGTTCCAACTTTGTTTCATAGTTAACCAAGATGAATGAACAGTTCTCATCAAAGATTTCTACATGCTTTACAATGAAATTGGGATTGGTGACTAATTCAAAATATTTAGACGGATCGCTGATGTATTCCGTCTGGGTCATTTTTTCACGCTGAGCTAATTTTCCCCAAAGGCAGTTCAACATAATCTTAGCAAATGATCTTCTCCCAGGATTTCTTTGAATACAACTTGGATCAAGACGAACACCTTCTGCCTTCTCATATTCACAAACGAACTGATCTTTTTCTGAGTCTGATTGACAGCAATCTGGATAACCACTGGCTTCTTGCTTAATTTTCAAGAAATTGTCCACATAATGTTTAAAGAACTGATCTGACACAGAATTAAAATGCCAAATTTCATACACTTGCAACAATCGATAACCGCAGTCAAGAGCCTTGAATAATTCAAAAGTAACCCAAGTTCCGACCAAAGCCCTCTCTTCTTTACCATGTCTACAAATGTTTGAGCTTTCTTCTGCACATTTCATACAGAGGGGAAACATCATTTTGTTGTTACAGTGAACTGGAAGAACGGGGTGAAACAAATCAGATGGAGGCAAAACTTTGCATTTGATTAATCCCTCATATTGGCGAATATTGTTCATATCAATATTCTCAGCAGACAAAATTTCTGGCTGACCTACAGGGTAGGATTTGTGTTTACAAACATAAGGGTATAGAGAACAGATATCGATGTACTTGATTTCCTTTTTGGTTTTTTCATCAACATCATATCCAATTTTTATTGCATTACATCTTCCCCCGGACAAACCGTCCCTCGGATCGATAGGGTCCCAATGTGGATATAACTTTTCAATGAGTTTTTTGTACTCTTTATCCTTCATTTTAGCATCAAATTCGTGTTCCCAAATGTACACTACATTATATCCCATGTCTTCGATATCTGCTATACGTTCAAAAGTACATTTGAACAATTCAGACATGGGTTTTCCATTAATAGGATTGATCTGTTTTCGATCTGTATAGCATACAGGACAACCATGATAAAAATCTCCAAGAAATTCATAAACAGTGTTTGTTTGATGGTGAAAACCATCTACACTATATTTCCCGATTTGAGCTTCACCACCATTTTTTGCATGCTGAATATTAATACCTTTTTCCTGAGCAACGCTTTGAACCCATCGTATCGCTTTCATAGAAAAGCGACGTCTGGATGAGTCTTTACTTGAAATGATAGCTATTTGATTTTCTGGTAAATATTTGCTTCGCCACACCTTGTTACAGGCATCTGCGATGGTAATCGCCTCTAAAAATGGACAAATACCACCCTGTTCGATAAACAGCTTTCTGAATTCAGCACATCCTCGTCTGAGGATATCAACATCTGACCTACAGTACATTTCCATCTCCTTCTGAAAATTGAATTCCTCACCATTTCGAACTTTGTCATTATACCAAACTATAAATTTTGACCTAGCCTCTTCAGACATTGAGTCGGGTTTGTAATAAGACATATCCAAGTAGGGTCCGATGTAACTCCAAAATTCATCTGTATTCGCCCAGTGAGGAAAGTAACCTTTTTTCATTTCTTGAAGGCTAAAGGTGGATGGAAATTTTGCCAAACCAAAACTCATGAAATTGAAAGAATCGATCAGACGTACACCGTTCAGTTCTAACTTCATAATATTATTTCCATTCATGATCAATTTTGGGACTTTTAACCCAACTTTGACAATATAGTCAAGAATGAACTGACCGTCATAACCTTTGAAATTATGGGCAATAGCCGTAACCCCTTTATGATGTTTTGAAAAGAGCCAGTTGCAAAATTGACTCAAAGTTTTTTCACCTTGAAAAATAACTTCCCTACCCTCTTCAAATTCACTGCATGTAGAACAATGAAAATCAAGTGATTTATCGATACATTCATCACACGCTCTGTGTGCGATACAATAATTTGGGATATGTACACCTGTGTCTTGTTTGCATTCGAAATCAAAGAAAATAAACTGTGGTTTTTTGACTACAGAAGAACTCGTCTCGTCATCGCTGTCATGGTTCAACTTACTTTGGTAAGGTTGAATATAGCATTGATGAGAAAAGTTAACAATTCTCTTACAGATATGACATCTTTTCTTTCCATTGCAAACATGATTTTTCTTTCTGATATGATATTGTACACCGCATTTCGAACAGAGTTTCACTAATTCACAAATGGATTTCTTTTCTTTACCTTGAACATTTCTGTGATTTTCAAAGCATTCAGCACTAAAAAATCGTCTACTGCAAACACTGCAAACATATTCTTTTGATTCTGATGGACATTTTCCTTTGCGGTAACAACCTTTACAGATATTTGAACAAGTATGTCTTTCCCGGTGAGAGTAACCCACATCACAGAACTCACAATAATATCCACAACAAAAAAAACCTTTGATAGATTTGATGTAGTCATAATGGTTTTGATGAAAGTACAAATGTATGATCTTACTATTGACTTTCACTTCTGGATGTTTAAATATTTTTTCCACTTTTGAATGCTGTTGATGAACTTTAATGACATAGCCTTTTTCATACAAGATTGCTTGAATTTTTTTGTATTCATCAATTCCTATAGGTTGTGTTGGTGAAACTCCAGCTTCATGTAACAATTTCTCAGCTTCAGTCTTTTGAAGAGGGCGGTTTGAACGACGAATACGATCCCATTTTCTATTCCATACTTCGGTGTTTTCACGTTCACTGTAGCAAATTCCCACAACAACGGCTCTTGCAAAACATAGTTGGTCATGATTGTCAATTTGAATAATAGATCGCTTCTTCTGGGTGAAAAACTTTGAATCTAATTCTGACGATCTATTTTTTTTTCCGCTACCACTTGGTGGTATTGTATGTGTGATGTCAAATGTCATGAATCCATCGTTCAAGACGAAATCTGTATTCGATTGTAAAACTCGTTCAATTTCATTCAGCATAGTTTCACCTTGTAACTGGTCTGCAGCTAAAAAAGGAATATGGATTCCCATTTCCAACGAAGGATGATTGATGGTAATTCTAATCATGTCCGTCGGGTTGGCATTTAACTTTTGAATGATTTCACGGGTAACATCGTCAAATAATCCAAGGAGTCTCTGAGGTGTTAATTCTTCAAATTTCTTAAAACTCAGCATCAGCACATGTGATTCTGTTTTAAATTTTCTTGACCTCTTATTACCCTTTTCTGTTAAATCATATAGACTTTTCATGTCTAAGTTAGAGTTGGTACTTTCATCGTCGCTATCATTTTCTTCTTTCAACGGTTTAGTTTTTTTCTTTTTTGTTGGTGGAAGCATCTCATTGTCACTTTCTTCTTTCAACGGTTTAGTTTTTTTCTTTTTTGTTGGTGGAAACACCTCATCGTCACTTTCTTCTTTCAACGGTTTAGTTTTTTTCTTTTTTATTGATGGAAACACCTCATCGTCACTTTCTTCTTTCAAAGGTCTAGTTTTTTTCTTTTTTATTGGTGGAAACACCTCATCGTCACTTTCGCTGTCTGAATAGGTTATTATTCTTTTTCTTTTACCCATCGTTTTAGCTCTGAGTGAAAAGACAATAATACAGAAGTGAGAAAAAACCAGCAATTTATATACCCTCTCCGTTGTAACAGTGTATAAATAAGCCGTTAGTTGTGAAAATCTATTCATTCGCCTACTCGATCTCAGTCAGTACAGCTGATAAAAAATATGAGTGAGTTAAAGCTGCAAAATACATCACCACTTAGTAAGAGGGTGTATCTGTATGTTAATCCATACACCCACGATTATGAGATCAGCAATATACCATCAAAGTATAATGTTAAACATATCGGAAACTATGTGGGATCATTTTTTTCCCAGCAACATTTAGAAGAAAAAGATGTCTACCGTACTACCAGCTACAGAGTTTTGGATCAAGCGATGATTGACAAACGATATGGTGCGAATGGTGTGAGAACAAATATTTGTTTCACATGCAACGAAGCAGGACATTGGGCCAAAGAATGTCCAGAAAAAGAAAATCAGCTAGGAAGATTTGTTTTTGTCTACGTGAATCCACACAGTCACGACATTGAGATTTCACCATCATTTTACAACGTTGATGGTCTCAAAGATATAAAATTCGTCGGGACACTATATTCATTCTGCAGTGAAAATAAATGGAAAAAAAGTTCACCACAAGCTACATCCTCATCGGATGAAACTCAGATCGTAGACATGCAGAGCGATACAGCGGCTAACAGCGATTCAGAAATCTGCAAAATAACAGAACAGACAGAGAAAAAAATATCTACAAACGATAATCTAAGAAAACAACAAACTTTGGATCTAAAAAACGAATTTTCTGCAGAACCGGGTTGTTCGTACGGAAAGGAAAAACAGCAAAACATCGAAAAGAAGAAAAAACGAGTAACAAAGAACTATTTCTTTTACAAATCAACAAAACATGAGGACAAAATCTGTCCAGATGTGGAATTAAAAAACAACGATAGGAAAAGAAAACGTAAAACCAAATGTGAATCTGACATCTCAAAGAAAAAGAAAAAAACATACTGAGTGAAAAAAGATTTCAATACAATATTGATTATAAACAAAAAAGACTGACTTGATTTTTTCATTCATTTTTTGTCTTTTACAGTTCATTCATTTTTTGTCTTTACAGTTCATGATTTGATTTTTTCATTGTACATAAGTTCTTTTTGAAATAAAAAATATAAAAATAATTACTTCTTACTTTTGACTTTTTCTAGTTATGACTGTAAGTCTTTTTTTACTTTTGACAATTTGAGAAGAAAGATCTTTCGTGCTAAATGGTTAGCCCTGAAAAGGGCTTTTTTTTGAAGGATCTCACATTGACATTCAGCTCTACGATTCTTCCACCCGATCCACTGGGATGATTTCACATCCACAGTGTTCGCAGCAAATCGTCGAAGCTTCATCGTCATCATAAAATCCTTCATCTGTATCTGGACAGTTATGCTTCTGCCCAAGATACTCGAGTATGGAAAAACATTTCCCACACTCTATCAGACATCTGTTTGCACAGTGAGGACATACAAGAATTCGAACCATTCTTGAACAAATATGATTTTTATGTAAAATATCACTGGGCTTTATAGCTTTACAGGAGGATTGAACTAACTGACCTATGACGTCATTTTCTCCTATGTTTTTTCCCGCGTCGGCGTTTCATTAACATTGTGCAATCAAATCGATGGTTATATCGGTGTTTTTACCACTCCTAATTCGGTGTCACACAGTACAATACCGGTGCTTTCCGCCAGGTCCGCCCTCTTTAAAAATTTCAATCCTCTGTAAACGTATAAAGCTCAGTGTTATTTTCATACATTCACCATTTCTTTGATTCTCAGCTAACGATCACTTCGGAAGCAGTATCAATATTCAGAGTCAGTTACAATATGAAGCACAACTTAGATGAAATCAGCTTGGACGATTTTCCATCAGTGGAAAACAATGGAGACGTTCTTTCATCAGTTATGAATTCGACAATTATCAATCCGCCACCGGAGTTAAATTCGACAACCATCATTCCAGCGACAGTGTTTGACAACATTTATGAAGAGGTGAAGCAGCTAAATTTGAAACAAGATAGCATGATGATCCGAATCATAGATCAGCTGGAGACTTTAAACAGGCAATTGGAGGAAATTAAAACTTTAACCGTAAGTACTGATCACCTCAGTAGAAATATCGAGGTACTACGTCAACAAGATCAACGCATTTCAACACCTCCTGTGAAGATTCCTGTGGAGTTCGAGTTTGATAAATCCAATCTTCACAACTTAGTGGACTCTATCGTAAGTGTTGTGAAGAAAAATCAACCAAAGAAAAATCAGCCAAAGGAAAAACAACCAAGAAAAACAACAAAGCGGAAATCTGAGGAAGATGGTAACCATATCCACAAGAAGCAGCGAATTGATCAAAAACCAACTATACCAATATTGACAGGACAGGGTAAATACGGGAAAAACATTGACAATCACGTTGATTTCAAGATACCAAAAAAACCAAAGACAGAACGAAAACAACCAAGAAAAAACAACAAAACGGTAGGAATATGAAAAAATATGAAACTTGTGATATTTGTGAATTTGCATTATAAAAATTTGTTATATACTGTTTTTGCGATTAATTCATTGTAAAATAATTCATTGCAAAAAATAATTCAGTGTGTTTTTTCATCGTTATCAAATCGTTGTGAATAATTCATTGCGAAAAAATAATTCAGTGTGTTTTTTTTTCATCGTGATCAATTCGTTGTGAATAATTCATTGTGAAAAAATATTTCAGTGCGATTTTTTTCATTGTTAAGAAAATGTTTTTCATTGTCAAGAAATTTTTTATGATGCATTGCAAAAAAATGTTTGCTTGTGATTTTTTTAGTTGTTAAGAAATTTTTTTCATTGTCAAGAAATTTTTTTATGATGCATTGCAAAAAAAATGTTTCAATGTTTAGTTCTGTTCAGTAAATAAAAGTTCAATAAATAAAAGTTCAAAAACAATAGAGTTCTTCATTCTGTTTTTTCCCCAAAAGACTTGTTCTGGTTACATTTTTCCATACAACGTCTCATAACTGTTAGTTAAACTCTAGTTTTTTCTTACCCGAACAAGAAAATGTAACAAACCTATGGATTGGGTAACAATAAAATCCCCCGAACAAGAAAATGTAACAAAGCCACGGGTTGGTCAACAATAAAACAATTAGTATTAGAAAAACAACGCTGAATCTGATTGGATAACATTAATTTGGAGCCAAAACAGCATGAAACGCCGACGCGGGAAAAACATAGGAGAAAATGACGTCATGGGTCAACTAGTTCAATCCTCCTGTAAAGCTATAAAACCCAGCGATATTTTCCCGCACATCATTCATCTCTCCGACTTACAACAAAAATGGAATGTGCACTTCGAGACATGAGTTTCAGCGGGCTTGCCCAGCTATCGTCAAAGGAAAAGAAGATGGACGGTAAGAAGGAGTTCGTCGTGCCCCAGAGCGAAGATTGGAACAAAGACGCTGAGCCTTCGTTCTCTTTGGACTTTGACCTGGATGAACGGGAGTTGAAGAGGCTAAAGAGGCGGGCAGCAAGTAGCTGTCCAGCCTGCAGGAAGGTTGGAGGTTGTGCTTAAAAACACAACCTCCAAAACCAGTTCCCTTTTAGGGACACCCCAAACAGCCCTTTTCAGGGCTAACCATCTACCACGGAAGATCTACCTTTCTTCAAATTGTCAGACGTAAGTTCTATCTTTTCTTCAAATTGTCATTTCTTCAAATTGTCAGACGAAAGTTCTACCTTCAAGCTGTTAGACGAAAGTTCTATCTTCAAATTGTCATTTCTTCAAATTGTCACAGCTCTTTTCAGAGCTAACCCCAACAGTCCTTTTCAGGACTAACCATCTACCACGAAAGATCTATCTTCAAGATGTCAGACGAAAGTTCTATCTTCAAGCTGTCAGACGAAAGTTCTATCTTCAAATTGTCATTTCTTCAAATTGTCACAGCTCTTTTCAGAGCTAACCCCAACAGTCCTTTTCAGGACTAACCATCTACCACGAAAGTTCTATCTTTCTTTTAGAAGAGATACACTCCAGAGAGTTATACTGCAAAGAGTAAAAATCATACATAGGTGTAGAAAAAAGACTAAGTCCAACTCAATGATATAGGGACAAATTCCTTTTAGAAAGAGAAAAATCATTCATAGGGGAAAAAAGTCTAAGTCCAACTCAATGCTCAGACATTTAGAGAGAAGAAATCATTCATAGAGATGCAGAAAAAAGTCTAAGTCAACTCAATGGTCAGGCAATTAGAAAGAGAAAAAATCATCCATAGGGTGAAAAAACTAAGTCCAACTCAATGGTCAGACAATTAGAAAGAGAAAATCATCCATAGGGTGAAAAAAACTAAGTCCAACTCAGTGATCCAACCATTTTTTACCCAGCCTGTCAGTCATAAGATCTACACTTTGAATGCTAAATCCCTCTCAGGGTAGAGAGCCTGGGAAAAAAACTCCCGCCCTTTTCCCTTTTTGCAAAAAATTCCGCTCAGGGACGGGAGCCTGGGGACACATCCCCAGAATGTCCTCCGCAAGGCCGCCATTTTGAATGCTAAATCCCTCTCAGGGACGTTACCATACGGACAAAATCTTTCGGGGACAGCATATAGGGACACATTTTTTGTCAGGGACGGTGATATAGGGCGCTCTGGGACGTCTCTATAGGGACACACTCAGGCCGGAGTGTGTCCCTATGGAGACGTCCTATACTACTATCAGCTTGTAGTTAATATGGGGAAATATTTGCCGAAAAAGGGAAAGGTATGCGAAAATAACGCGTGCCTTACGGCACGAGTTATTTTCGCATACCTTTCACTTTTTCGGCAAATATTTCCCCATATTAACCACAAGCTGATGAAATAAATTATATATTATATTTCCTCTGATTATTTTGTCAACGAATGCCACTTTTAAAACTTAAAAAAGTAGTTCCAGATTTTCGGCAGGAGGAAAATATTCACTGTGACGGGGAAATAATTCCCCCCAGCTTAAATTACGACATTTCTTTACCCATAACATTTCTAAAAATAGACACATGAAATATAATATATATTGCTATTTCAAATGTATTTTGTTCGGTGAAAAAATATCTCCTTATCGGACAGTGTAGATCCGTAATCAGACTGCACTTTCTGTGCAGCCTGGTCTTGATCTGCACTGTCCGCAAAAGGTCCTTGAGTCGCGCTTAGCAGCTTAATGGTTAAAGTTTAAGTTGGGGTAAAGTTAGCGATTAGTCTCTTTTTTTTTTTTGTCCATTTCGTAATAAATGTATTTATTGGGTCATGTTTGATTGATACAACATTAAGCAATAAACGAAGACCTCTAGATTTTCAGAGACCTTCCTTATCCTTTCAGCGACGTGGGCAAAAAGAGAGGTTTTCAAAAACGGCATTTATTACGGGAGATCACTCCTTCCTTACTGCATAGCGTTCTCGTATAAAATCAATACCTAACTAATGCATTAGAAAGAATTCTCTTTAGCTCAGTGGCTATGGTTTTGGGCTATTAAACCTCGAAAAACGAGGATATTTGTCCGCACAGGTTCGAATCCTGCCAGATGCGGTTTGTATTTGAGCTATGCATTTGTTGCGAACTTTCATGTTCGTAAGATGGGGGCTCGTCCGGGATTGGCCATTGAGCCATTTGTTGTCTAATTAATAGACTTACTGCCTAATTAGGCTTTCTGTCATCAAAATGATGACATTTAAGAGGGGGTGTGTTACGGGAGATCACTCCTTCCTTACTGCATAGCTTTCTCGTATAAAATCAATACTTAACAACTGCGTTAGAGAGAATTCTCTTAGGCTCAGTGGTTATGGTGTTGGTCTTTTAAACCTCGAAAAACGAGGATATTTGTCCGCACGGGTTCGAATCCCGCCAGCTGCGGTTTGTATTTCAGCTATGCATTTGTTGCGAACCTTCATGTTCGTAAGACGTTGATCAATTGAATGTGCAGCCTGATCTTAGATGATTATATACCGTGTACTTCTTTATTCAAGCCTGTACGAGTACGATAAAAAATCTTTCTGGGTTTCAGTGTTTTGCATAATACTTTCCGTACTTTTTAAATGGTATGATCTAAATTCAAATGCATTTTAACACTCGCTTTGTTTACTTTTGGCAGTTATTGTTACATTTAATCATACCATTTAAAAGTATGGAAATTATTGTGAAGTTGGGAATCTGTTTTTGAACGGTCGGTCCAAGTGTTTGTCGCTGGCAGAAAAAGGATTTCTAAAACCAGGTAAAGGGTAAACAAAAGATAAAGGGTTTTGGCAACTTTTTTTCATAATTAAAATCTAAACACTTGCATTGTTTACATTTTGCCTCTAGTTTGCCTTTAAGAGATCAAGCTGATAGAGCGGCGGTTTCTCATCTAAAAATACATGGTGTTACAAACTCATAGCAAACAGCTTATATGGTTCGGACCGGGTGAATATTTGGCCTTTGGCTGTATAGCGGCTTTTTTCTCGGAAATTAATTTATACTCAGGATACTGTTGTACACTTCAGTGGCCAAAATAAATGAGCCACGCTCCGGCAAAAGGGAGCTTAATGTACCTACGTGATCCATGGTACCAAGCAAGCCATCACATCCTTGTGGATCCATAATATCCACTTTTTTAACAACCGACTGAATCATGAGGTACACTAGCCTTTGGACATACAGAAAATTCACTAATAGCGAAAAATTTCGGTTCAGGTCAGCCTGCGCGGAGTGCGCAGGCTGACCTGGGTCGATATTTTCGCAGATGCATTAAGTCCCCTTTTCACAGAGCATGGCTCAAATATAAATGTTTTATTCTTTCCTTTGGCATAAACGATGTATACTTCTAATCGAAATTTATGAACGTAGAGTAAACTGTATTTCGGTTGCTATTTTACGCTTTGAATATCGTCCCAAAAAAAGATAATTAGGTGGTTTCTTTCTCCTGGCTGAAACAGAGTATGTTTTTACTCGAAATTCACTTAAGCCTTAAGCAAGAAATTAATACTATCTTTCGAAAATAGAATCGTTATAGATCTACATTATATGAGAGCACTCCGCTTATTTGTTTCTTTTGTATATATACTGAACCAAAAAAGAAACTTCCCCTGTGTTTAAGTGCAAATGCAATGTTATTAAAAAAAATCAAAATATCAGATGACGTACATATATTCGGGCGAACGATTATGTGTCCGATAAAACAAATTTTAACTCGATTGAAAGCATTTTGCAGAAGAAACCCGCTGAAAGCGGTTTTCACGTGCATGCACGGACCAATATAATTCGTGTATATTTTTTGAAACCTTTCAGTCTAATTTTATAGACTTTCATGTCAATAAGAAAAAGACGTTGAAAAAAATTAAATTATTTTTAGTTTTCTTTATTTTTGATATGCCTAGAATTCTGCAAAATTTACGCGAACGTGCCATTGGCATACTTAATGCTGGTATGACGATGAATGCTGTTGCTATGAATATTGGATGTTCTACTCGTGCTATTCGACACCTTAGGCAACGTTTTCAAGCAACAGGGCGTACGGAAGATGGACCACGTAGTGGACGTCCTCGCGTCACGACGCGCGGCCAAGACCGCTATATTCGGAACACCCACCTGCGCAATCGCTTCCAAACTGCCACAGCCACTGCTGCTAACACCCCTGGTACACATAACAACCGTATATCTGCCCAAACTGTGCGCAATCGCTTGCGCGAGGGTGGGCTACGTGCACGTCGTCCATACGTTGGTTGTGTTTTGACGCGACGTCACCGCGTAAATCGTGTTAATTGGGCACGTACACACCAACGCTGGCTTAGACAACAATGGAATAACGTTCTTTTCTCTGACGAGTCCAGGTATTCCATTCATCGAGGTGATGGCAGGGTTCGAGTATACCGTAGGAGAAATGAACGGTATGCCGACTGTTGCGTACTTGAACGAGATCGTTTTGGGGGTGGGGGTTCTGTCTTGGTCTGGGCGGGCATTGCACATGGCTTTCGCACTAATCTCGTCGTTATCCAAGGGAATTTGAATGCCCAACGCTACCGAGATGAAATTCTTGCGAGGCACGTTATCCCACTGTTTCAAAATAATGCCAATATCACTCTTTTTCAGCATGATAATGCCACAAGCCATACAGCTAGGGACAATGTGAATTTCCTCAGGGCAAATAACATTGCATTTATTAATGACTGGCCTGCCAAAAGCCCTGATCTGAATCCCATTGAACACCTTTGGGATAATTTGGACCAGCGTGTTAGACGTCGCCCTATTCCACCGTCAAACGTCATTCAGCTAAGACAAGCCTTAATTCAGGAATGGAACAACATTCCACAAGCCGAAATCAATACACTTATCCGTTCTATGCGCCAACGATACCAGGCAGTCCTTCATACTGAAGGTGGTCATACCCGGTATTAATTTGTGATTTTGGTGAGCGACCCCTTCCGCATTTTAACTACCATTTCACTACTTTTGGATAAACCCTCAGCAATAATTTTTTTCACACAAAGTCGCAATAAAATACTCTTTCAATGCATATAAATCTAGTTTAATCCTGATTTTCATATTTGTGTATATCTGCACTTAAACACAGGGGAAGTTTCTTTTTTGGTTCAGTATATATGGCAAAATACAATGTACTAGTATGCTTTAATGAAATAACTAACATAGCCTGCAGTTTTATTTTTATGTTCTTTTTTCCGAAATGGATGCGGTAAACTTTGATAAAAGAGTATACCAAATCTGAATGCAGAGACGCAGAGGCTGTTTTCAGTCTACTTTGTTTGGAAGGATATATCATTGTCCAGAGAGGCAGGATTAGGTCCAATCTGCAACCGTATCACACGAAGTCTTGAAACTTCTGAAATCGAGATTTTTTTAACTAAACTGTTTTTTTGTTTTGTTTTGTTTTGTTTTTTTCGTCGAATTGATATGTGTTATAATAATATCATAAAAAATTTTGCTCGTTGTTCGCGAAATAATGAAATACACCACCTGAAAAAGATTTCCGACACAGGGACCTTAATATTATGAGTCGAACGCTCAATTGTGTTATCATGCTATGAAATTGAATGATAAGTTGGACATCACGTGATAGCCACTACACCGTTACTGCCTGGGTATAAACAAAATAACGAAAAATAGTACCTGTGTGACATATATAAGTCACTATGTTAGTTGAACAGTCATCTTTGAAAGTGGATAGAGATCACAATTGTTTTAACCTGCGCTGTCAAAAAAGGTGCTTAAATGCATCTGCAAGGAATATCGACCTTGGTCAGCCTGCGCAGTCTGCAGTCCCTGCAGGCTGACCAGTATTGAAACCTTTTGGTAATGGTAAATTTCCCACATGTCAAAGGACCATTCTACCTGATCATTCATCCAGGTTTTAGACAAAATGTAATTCATATCATGCATTAGACAAAATGTAATTCATATCATATCATTAGACAAAATGTAATTCATATCATATCATTAGAAAGACGTTTAAACCCCCTTTTCCAAGAGCGTGTTTCAAATGTTTATTTCTTTTTAAGCTTTATGTTGCTTTGCGCGACTCATTGACTTTTTGCGGACAGTGTAGATCAAGATCAGACTGCACAGAACGTGCAGTCTGATCTTGGATCAACACTGTCCGATAAGGAGATGTTTTTCTCCAAAAAGATAACTTTGAAATAGCAACATTCGGGGTTTTACCTATTGACTTGAAAGATTCATTTATTTAGCAGGTTAAGGGTTAATGTATCTTAAAACTGTCTTCTGTAAGGGCGATCGAAGTTGTCTTTGTTTCATGGTTGGTCAAAAGAAAAGATTAAAGAGTGACTTTACATATAAGCCATGCTCTGGTATAAGGGGACTTAATGCACCTCCGTGATACATCATACCTAGCACATCATCATATAATTATGAATCCATAAAAACCCATTATGTATAACAACCGACTGAATAATGAGGTACACTGGTCCTTTGACATGCAGAAAACTCACCGATAGCGAAAAGTTTCGGCCCAGGTCAGCCTGCGCGGACTGCGCAGGCTGACCTCGGTCAATACTTTTTTGCGGATGCATTAAGCCCCCTTTTCACAGAGCATGGCTCATGTTTATTGAAAGTTAATAAACGTAAAAAAAAAGTACAAATTATTAACATGTACGTTTATCATTTTTAGTAAAAAAGTAAAAAACAACAAAATGCAATTAGAAAAAAGAGGTCGTCCTATTCAAAGGTTTTAAATGCACGTGAGTAAGAATGATACGGTAAAATCCGAATAGCGCCAGATATCACAGCAATACTTCTTAAACAAACATGATAAATCAGCCGAAATAGGGGAGAAATTAGGCAGGCCGGCTAGGGAATTGATAAGGTTAATTCCCCGAAACGGATGACAAAGTCCAACAATGGAAATTCTGGCATATATCCCCTAAATAAGTACTTGTTCCTTTTGCTTGGATGATTCATATTGATTTGTTTCCAGCTTTAGAAGTGTATTAGAATTGTTTAAATACCCAAGAGACACACAAATAAGTTAAACAAATAAGAATACATGATTTTTCATGACCTAAGACAAGGAGTGATTGGGGAGTTTAAGAATCACCTTATAAGTTCTGTGAAAAAGGTATTTAATGCATCTGCAAAAAAAGTATCGGTCTAGGTCAGCCTGTGCAGCCCGCACAGGCTGACCTGTGTAGAAACATTTTGCTATTGATAAATTTCTGCATGTCAAAGGAGCAGTCTACCTGATGATTTAGGCATTTGTGAAACAAAATGGATTTTATTGATCTACATAATAATTTATGTGATGACTGGCTTGTTAAAATACACCACAGAGATGCATTTAACCCCCTTTCGCTAGGGCGCTGCTCATGATCTTTTTTTTTTTTTCAATAAAAGTTAGATATAATTGAGCCATGCTCTGTGAAAAGGGCGCTTAATGCATCTGCAAAATGTATCGACTCAGGTCAGCCTGCGCAGTCCGCGCAGGCTGACCTGAGCCGAAACATTTTATTATCGGTCAAATTTCTGCGTGTCCAAGGGCCTGTCTATCCCAAGATTTAGTCGGTTGTTAGACAAAGTTAATTTTATGGATCCACGATTATGTGGTCACATGCTAGGTATCAGACATCACGGAGATGCATTAAGCCCCCTTTCACCAGAGCATGGCTCGATTATATTGTTAAGTACTTGTTAGAATTGTATCGCCGAAATAATTCTGATGAGCACCTATAGCTTACAAAGGGGGTCTATACTTGATATAAGATTTTTTGTTTTGTAAAACAATGACAAATTCTACAAAATAAACTTTTCTCTTAAAATGGAAAGAAGGTGGCCGGTAATATAAGTCACAAGGTGCAAGTATGGCGTTCAAATAACGGTTTGGTCGCTTTACAATCAGAAACTCCGCCCACTTTGCAAGATGGAGCATTATAAATATTTAGTCTCGTTTAGGTTAATTATTTTGTTGTGTGTTTCATGTCGTATGTTGCAGGGTTCAAACTGGTCTTTTTCGGTTTACAGGAACATCAACAACATGGTATACGAGCGTTCAAATTTGAATAGCTTTACAGAAAGACTATAGAACATCTTGATGGTATGAAATATTGTATAGAGGTGAACATCGCTTTTATTAATTCTTCTCATTCCATCTCCATGAATTGAAATAGTAATTCAATTGTCTGACATATTTTACAAATTATTTATGACACATTCCTTGCCAGGAAATAAGATTTATGTGCTTTCGTCACGTTTTCTTCACTCATTAAACCATAGAAATTGCCTCAGAACGAAAAGGTTTGATGGGGAAAATGAAGAGCAAAGTGCATTGTGATACCAGATTGTTACTGGGTGATGGTACCGAGTTAGGTGTATGTATTTTTGAGGTCTCTTTGTTTTTGAGGTTAAAGTCTTTGCATACTGGATGTGTCTATAATATTAAATAAGTAGGCCTATCCTTGTTTCAGGGTAATACCATAGGGGTCCGTAGTTTGATTTCTGGCACCCATAGACTATGTATTATAAACAAGGGATTTAACTGTATGCAGTCCGTTACTCGCCCCCGGTTACAAAAAACAACGTATCTTTTCTATCCCATCAGTTATTCTCCTATTTTTTTCTACAGCTGAGAGCTAAAACATTTTTCTACCAGAAAAACACAACTGTTTGTCAGTGGCTAATGCAGTCTGGCTGATACATTCGCTCGAACTTGTAAACTCGCTCAAAAATCAGCGCCATTGACATGGGTTCGTACATCCGTTTTCAAGATATAAAATGCACTTAAGATCCAATGAAACGCAGCATTAGCGGCACCCACCCTTTAAGCATGTTTAAAAATACTACTGACCTATAGTCTTTATCTTCAATAACGACGAAACGCCTCAGAATTCGTTGAATTTGTGATCCACGTTCTTATTTCGAACAGCTGCTGCGATCTTCTGTCATGTGACATTGTTTGGAACGAGAAATTTCATCGGTTGATATGTACTAACAGTCGTAAATTCAACCAATGAAATTTCGTACAGCTGCTCACACCTTTTTGTCACGTGACAGTACGGTGACACTGTTTGGAACGAGAAATTTCATTGGTTTATATGCGCGAACGTCAGTATCAAATGTACGAACCCGTGTCAATGGCGAAGATTTTTGAGCGACATTACAAGTTCGAGCGAATGTATCAGCCAGACTGCATTAGCCACTGACAAACAGTTATGTTTTTCTGGTAGAAAAATGTTTTAGCTCTCAGCTGTAGAAAACATTAGGAGAATAACTGATGGGGTAGAAAAGATACGTTGTTTTCTTGTAACCGCGGGCGAGTAACGGGCTGCATACAGTTAAATCCCTTGTTTATACTATATAGTCTATGGGTGCCAGGAGTCAAACTACGGACCCCTATGGGTAATACAGCTACTACCAATTTTCTTATCCGACACTTGTTTGAGATAAGCACAATGTGACGTCATGCCGTGTGACGTCATTTCATTATACTTTCAGGGACGTGGATCGTGTTTAACTCATGGACATTTCAATGGCGAGTGTGTGTGTAGTTTGCGTATTCTGACATAAGAATCTACTAGATCTAGGTATCACTATTAAAAAGAAAAAGGGAATCTGACTTTCGTTGGCTTTTGAGATAAACTCATCTAAAAGTGTGTTATTAAGCATTCATTAGGCTTGTTCAATAACAATTTATAGACAAGTGTAGACAAGTAAAAATTCATCTTGAATACCAACAGCTCTCAGTTTCTTTGTGTCCGACCGTCCAGTCCATCACTGAACATTGCCGAATCTAAACTCTCTGATGCATTTTTCAGGTATTATAGCCACACACGGATCGATTTGCAATACTTTTAGTCTATCCCATTGACTGAAAATACTCATTTTATTTATCTAACAGTCTAAGATCTGAAGCATTTAATTTATATCTGTTTCGTCGATCCTTAAGTTTATGGAATACCATCAAGTGCGTTTTTGTCGCTTGAATTTAATCTTCTTTTCGTTCCTCTGGAAAAAACAGACTGCAAGGAATAGATATGTACATGCTTGGCTCGAAAAAGGAAAATCACTGTTTATAGATCGTTTTGTTCTTCAAGTAGATTGCCACAGTGGTACCCACAGTGGAACCCGGAACGTCGGTCAGATGTTGGTAGGAAGATCAGTAAGTAATAAATAAATCGCAAAGACTGACCATACATAAAATTATGTTCTGTGCAGGTATTTTTTAGTTACCTACATGCATGTGCGAATTTGGTCGAATTATACGAATTCACTCGACATGTAGGCTGCATGTCATGTTACATGTGATGTTTTAGTGCACCTGATAAGAATGCTATTCAGCAAAGGTATTTTATTAGTCAAACTACTAAAGATTCTGCTGTTCTTCGCCTCTTAATATCTTGTACTACTGGACTAGCCTTGCGAAGATTTCAATTACCGCGAAGCAAGCTTTAAACATAGATATTAGCTGAAAGTCTAACACTAGCACATAAAGAACATTAAAGATATTCAACGAGCAGTCAGAAATACTATACTAACATAATTGGCTTGCAACACGCGAAAAGGGGCATTCGGACATTTGCGTAAAGTGTCGTCTCGGATCAGTCTGCGCAGTCCACGCAGGCTAATCCGAGGCGGCACTTTACGACTACGATAGATTTTGTGCTACAGTAGACTTGCACAAAACAGAAAATTACATAAAAACGGAAAGTGTCGTTTCGGATTAGCCTGCGTGGACTATGTAGGCTGATCCGAGACGACACTTTACGAAAATGTCCGAATGCCCCTTTTCGCGTGTTGCAAGCCATGAGCAATGCTCAGTTAAAAGGGATTTAATGAATCTGCAAAAAGTATCCACTGACCTGGTTTGATTTTATTTGCTAAAGGTCAATTTTTTACCTGTCAAAGGATCATGATTCATTCAGTTGTTAGATACATGTATATACGAGACGGATTTTATGGATCAAAAATACTGAGATGACTTGTTTGGTATCGTTCATCACAGAGTTGCACATACAGCCTTTTGCCAGAGCATGGCTATTGTAATTAGCACGTACGCACAGATAAGTACCACTATCTATAATTGGAACTGACCTTGTACCAAAACAGCATCTACACTTTGAAAAGTAACCATAAACTGCTAAATGCGACTTTTTGTAACTTTTTATAGATTGCATAGAACTTGCAGTCTAATTTTTGACCCGCACTGTCCAATATGGGGAATTTGATATGGTGAAAACGGCTTTGAGTTTGCATTACTTCTGTACTTCTGGCCAGAAAATAAAAATAATAAAACCTTAGCTTTAACATGATCATCAAAATCAAGGTTGAAATGACTGGCGAACTTAAAATAACGTCCAAGAATATATGACGTCACAAAACCTTTTTTCAAACGTGTGTAAGATAAGGAATTTCGTATTGGCTATAGCTATATTACACTGAAAACAAGGGATATTATATGATAAATCAAAAGGGTTCAAAGAGATAAAAAAAAAAACCTTTTATCTTCATTTTTAACTTTTTAGTACGATATACATGCGCCATGCTCAGGCAAAAATGGGCTTAATGCATCTCCGTGATGCATTATATGATTTGCAACAAGCGAAAAGGGGCATTCGGACATTTGCGTAAAGTGTCGTCTCGGATCAGCCTGCGCAGTCCGCGCAGGCTAATCCGAGACGGCACTTTACGACTACATTAGATTTTGTGCTACAGTAGACTTGCGCAAAACAGAAAATTACATAAAAACGGAAAGTGCCGTCTCGAATTAGCCTGCGCGGACTGCGCAGGCTGATCCGAGACGACACTTTACGCAAATGTCCGAATGCCCCTTTTCGCGTGTTGCAGGCCATATCAAGCAAGTCATTACGTAATTATGTACCCATTATATCCATTTTCTCTTATACATGACTGAATTCTGAGGTAGAATGCTCCTTGGACATGTAAAAAATTGACCGATGGCAAAAGGTTTCGACCCATATCAGTCGCTCGCAGACTGCGCAGGCTGATATGGGTCGATACTTTTCGCAGAAGTGTTAAGCCCCCTTTTAACAGATTATGACTCGTATATATAAACTTGACTTCTATCGACGGCTGAAAATTCAATCCACTGAAATTCGTATAGATATTTATCTTATCGACGTGACTAAAAAGGCGGGTGGTATAAATCGAAGATCAGACTGCACGTTTTGTGCAGACTGATCTGTACCAGCTCCGCCCGCAGAAGTCCGTATTGTCACCTATGGTGCTTAATGGGTTGAAAAAAAAAGACAGACAAATAAAGTAAGACAATCTGACACGGTTTACAGTTCGAGGTGACAAGACATATATGGTATTGACATTAGCCAGTCTCCCATGTGACTCGGAAACTGATAAGAATTAGACATGACATTTCTCGGGACACCGAGCCTGACCCTAATCTTACAACATATCAATCTTCGGAGACTTTCTTATTGGGGAATTATATAAACAAACAGTGAGCTCTTTACCCAAAAAGAACCAAATTTTTTTGACACACTCACTCACCTATAATGACATTTTAATGTGGCTGAAATGCTGATAATTCATCTTAATGGGTAGAAAACGTTGTTGGTAATCAACATTTTCCCCTCTTGCCAAAATGTTTTCAAGGATCTTTTTCCTCAGGGCCGTTTAAAGATTGAACTGCTTCGTAAAGGATTAGTAAGAAAACTTTCAAGAATAGCAAAGTATTCTATCCTGACCCTTACAGCCTTTAATACATCCAACAGGACACTTTATCTCAAGAGGTGAGACCTAAATGATAGCATTTTCAGCATACCTCAGCAAATTGGAAAGTGTAGATCAAAGATCAGACAGCACGTTTTTGACAGCACGTTTTTGGCTAGGGGTCAAGGGCGCCTAGCCTTAGTAACCACGTTTCAGACTTTTGCATGAAAGCTGCAACCACTCTCAACATCATGTATAAATGCGCGCTATTCGCTGTCTCTGATTTGCTGGAACTGCAACTGTCGTTTGTAATTGGCTTGAAACGACACACCCCTCAAAACCGCCTTACACCTTTCAAGTTATTTATCCAGGATGTAAAATAGAAATTGAAAGAGGGGGTCGGTGTCTACATTTACCGAGAAAATGTCAAAGAAAATATATTCAAAGCAACAGTTTTTAACGGTGTTTGTTGGCGTAATGAATTTTAAATGAGAACACTAAAAACAGAAAGAAATTCTCCCGTTAATTTCACCAAATACAAGTACTCATGCAGAGTATGACACAACCAACACCCGTGTTTACCTTGGGTAAATTGTCGCTGTGTGCACACCTTTGGATGCAAATGGAACGTGACGGAATTGACATTTGATTGATAAGTCTTGTATGATGTGTATCCACGCATGGTATGTAAACAGACAAAACCATTTACCTTGTCAGCCGTAATACATGTACAAGTAGGGCAGTTGTTGATGAGTCGGTGTTTTCCTGGTGCATGGAAATACCAAAATGGACCGGAACGGACTGGATTGGACCGGAATTGACTTCAAGATATGATGTAAACTCTTGTAGCAACACTTTACTTATTTGACAGTGGAACAGGGGATAACCTGAACATACTCATGTAAGGGAAAATAGGAACTTGCAAGAGATAAGGCTATAGTATCTCTGTCATTACTGAAGATATTTATTTCAAACTGGGACTGGTGTTAGCTATCAAAAGGGAACCCCATACAAAAGGGACAGGTATCCGTCAAAGTATTTTTCAAACAGTTATAAATGCCCCTTCTTGACTTTGAATGTTCAAATTTTTTAATATTTTATAATATGTTTGTCATTACTGAAGACATTTACTTCAAGCTTGAAGTAGTTGCAAACCATCATACTTACTTCATACTTGGGCTAGTTGTTAACTATCATAAGAGAACCCATAAATCAGGGGCAGGTAAACATCTAAATATTTTTGACACAGTAATGCTCGGCTTTTCGACTAAATTTTCACTTAAAGCAACTGCAGCCGAGCATTGGCGTCCATATTTTTTTCTTTTACTTTTTTACTGTACAGTTCATGATTGAATGCAACTTGCTTTACGCATATATACATACACTTTCCACTTGCCCCTAGCCATCAGTGCTTTCAGCACTTTGATTTGTCAACTGTAGTGTCTGCGCAGTCCGCGTAGGCTGACCTTGGTCGAATGGTTTTACTATTATTAAATTTTCTGCATGTCAAAAGACCACTTAACTCATGGTGCAGAGTGCTTGTAGATAAAATTGATCAATATAATGCGACGACTCGTTTATATACAGCTGTAATGCATGATGAAATAGAGGATATTTGGGGTTTTTTTTCGGTGAAAGATCGAAATTCATTTCATCTCGAGAACATCGTCGGTAGTATTTTCGCTCGTGGCTGCGCCACTCGTGAAAATATTACCGATGATGTTCACGAGATGAAATAAATTTCGATCTTTCACTGAAATAAAAACAAATATTCTATTTATTTCATGCTTCTAAACCCTTCTTGGGGGGGGGGGGGCTTTTAGTAAAATCCAGTTATTTTCGGTAATTCCCCATGGCGTGCCTCCCCCACATAACAACGCATTACAATTTTAAGTAAATCGCGAGAACTATAGGGTAAATGCGCGTAGATTAAGTCTTATTTCCACCCGGTTGAATGACACGAATTGTTTACCTTGGTAACTAGTGCGCGGGACCGAATGTTTCCGCCTTCAGCTGAATAATTAGGAAACATTTATGGTTAATTTCAGTGGTTCTAACAATGAATTATCTAATTTTATAATTTACCTTTATTTCCCGATAAACTACCAAAAACCATGAAATAAGATGAATTAAACATTCTTTGACCAGAGAGCAGCTCATTTAGTTGGTAGCGACGGAGAGAACTCAAATCGATTTCACAAATCAAGTATTTCACTGTGCTGTCATATTTTCAGACTTCTTAAATTGGTAATTATCTGATTAGAATCTCACTCCTCCATCTGATGTGGAGTTTTTGAGTTGCTTTATATTATCATAGAGAATTTTACTGGAGCTGAGGGCTGTCGAGGGTCAGTTAATTTCACAAGCAATGATGCGTCGGTTAGGTCGAGGCCAAATACCAGGACCCAAAACAAATTAACCCAATTAATGACAATTTTATTAACCCTTATCCTAATAAAACTTGCAAGCCTATGGTAAAAACCCGAATTATAATATTTCAAACTTATTTATTTATTTATTTATTGAAGAAAAAATTCTCCTCGTCGCACAGGGTACATAGATCCAAGATCAGACTGCATGTTCTGTGCAGTCTGGTCTTGATCTACACTGACCGCAAAAGGTCATTGAGTCCCGCTTGGCAGCTTAAGGGTTAACACCAGTATTTTTAAGCTTGCAAAGAAAAATAATTTTATATATATAATTTATCAGTAGTTTACAAGTCAACAAAATTAGAAAAAAAAATCATTTTCTGCTAATTGTTTTAGGGCTACAGGTGCTTTTGCGGCCAGTGTAGATCAGTGTATCTCGAATCTACACTGTCCAATAACGGGATATTTTCCCCAAAAAATAAATATGGAATTGCGATATTTGGCTTTTTGACTATTGGTTGGAAAGTTTCTTCTAAGTTATCTAGCAGGTGAAGTGTTAAGTTGATAATGTTGTCCTGGAGTAAATGTCTTTTATCTTCAAATTTGTCTCACTTTCGCTGTGCCAATTTACAGGTATTCGAGTCATGCTATGGCAACAGGTAGTTTAATAAGATGTATCACATAATTCTGGATCCATAAAATCCATCTTGTCCTAGAACCGACAGAATATCGAGAATATCGAGATAAAATGGCTTGCAACACGCGAAAAGGGGCATTCCGACATTTGCGTAAAGTGTCGTCTCGGATCAGCCTGCGCAGTCCGCGCAGGCTAATCCGAGACGGCACTTTCCGTTTTTATGTAATTTTCTGTTTTGCACAAGTCTACTGTAGCACAAAATCTAATTTAGTCGTCAAGTGCCGTCTCGGATTAGTCTGCGCGGACTGCGCAGGCTGATCCGAGAAGACACTTTACGCAAATGTCCGAATGCCCCTTGTCGCGTGTTGCAGGCCAAATAGTCCTTTGACAAACAAAAAAATGACCAAAACAAAAGGATTCGACCCATGTCAGCCTGTCAGGACTGCAAAGACTGACCTGAGTCGATACTTTTTGCAGATGTCTTAAACCCTCTTTTCACAGAGACTGTTCCACAGGATCGGTGTTGTCAAGCCTTAGGCACATGTAAACAGTTTGCCTGGCTTTTATATCGAATTGGCCATTGTGAAAATAAGAAATGGTGGGGACAGGTAGGCTTTAAATGCAATATTGATGTAAAGAGTGCTTATTACACCCATTAACCCTTACTCTGCTAAATAAATCAAACGAAACTTTCAAGTCGATAGTAAAAACCCGAATAATGCTAATTCAGATTTATTTTTTTAAGAAAACTATCTCCTTATCGGACAGTGTAGATTCAAGATCAGACTGCACGTTCTGTGCAGTCTGATCTTGTTCTATACTGTCCGCAAAAGGTCAGTGACTCGCGCTTAGAAGCCTAAGGGTTAATGAAGATTGTTGGAAAGAAGCATGTAGTTTGTCTTTCAGTTTTGATGTTATGACCTTTCCGTCTTTGTTTCATAGTTGTGGACCAGAACTGAGAAAGTGGGACTTTGGAAAGCTGGACATTGTTTTTGCGGCCAAAATTTTAGCCGGGTAAGAAGAGAAAAGATTACGAAGAATGACATGGTAATATGCCATTTTTGATTACATCCGCAGACTGTACTGTGTTTTGAGTCTCAAGTTGGCTAACTAAATTCGGGTTAGTATCCGAGGTATGGTTTTTATGACATTAGGATTAAGGACAAAAAATGGCATATTTTGTCGGGTTTTTTTTTTTTTGATTGTACCATTTATAGGATAAGGACGATGGTATCACTATTTAACAAGTTTAACATGATATATTGATAAATACTGAGCATTTGGACTATGCTATTGCATTTAAATAAAGTTCCGTCTCTCGTGTTGTCAGCTGAGAGCAATATAGGTGTAAACCGTGTTACACCGCTTTACAGAAGCGGAAATGAGTTATGTTATTAACAATGAAATTTCCATCCTCGTTGACCCAGTTTCGATTCATTCTGTAATCGAGAGTAACGTAATGCTTAAACCTGGGTTCCGAGGATGTGAAATTTCATCCGAACATAAAAAATACTCAAGGCTACACACTACGAAAACATTTGAGCAGTTGAACAGTGAAATGTTGTTGTGTGCACAGATATAAATACCTTAGATAAATTTTTAAAAAAAAATGCCACTTGAGTTCATATAAAACTCCCCAAAGGCGGCGAAAAAAGCTGTATGTGAAAAATTGCGTATTGGCCCCGTTGCAGCCAACAAGATTGACAAATTTACCTATTGGCACTGACATTGTCAATTTGGCTGTTTAAATGAAATATTGTCATCGCAGTCTCGACATAGGTTATATTAAATTTGCAGTATAATGCCAAATATGCGTCGGTTCATTAACAATTAATTCATACTCAAACGTTGGCTCTAGCGGAGATACACATTCGTTTGAACACCTTTTTTTAATGCCCCCGAAAAAATTTTTTGGGGGGCATATAGTTTTGGTTTATTCCGTTCGTCTGTCCACTGTGTACAAAATAGCTGTTATGGATGGCAAAGATCGAGATCAAACTACACAATATGTGCAGTTCGAACTTGGATCTGCACCGTCCATCCATTTCTTGAATTTAAATCATAGATAGAAAATCTCATCATCTGCAGAAAATTTCGATTTTTTCTGAACCTCGGAAAAAGGTTGAATGTATTTATTTTACCGAAGATATAACTAAGGTGGTAAGATAGATGTAACTTTTGTCTTTAACAATCAATGGCGACTTAGCTTTTGTGGAAGGAGTTGACGGAGATCAGCAGACTGCACAGAACGTGCAGTCTGATCTTTGTTCTGCCCCTTCGGCCACGAAGTGGCGAAATTACATTCAATTGTAGTGACAATCTATTATATAGGTTTAGACCTCGAACTCATTTAATTGGCAGCGATAGCTGGAAGTACATCATTAAAGAGAAATCCAGACAAATCGAATATAGTCGTCCAGACGTCTTAAAGTCTTCGCGTAATGAATTTTCGGATTTGTTTGTTTGCTTGTTTGTTTGTATGTTGTTTGTCTGTTTACAGTTTCAGTTACATCGTTGCGGCCAGTATCCACACGTTCCTCGAGTTTCGTTTACCTCTGCAAAATTCTGGTCAAGGCACTGATGGCTTTCCCATATATTCGTTGAATTTGTCTCAGAAAGACTAGAAAACAGTGTGGGAAAGGTAGAAAATGCTAGTTTCTTTCTCGCGGTCACTAAAACACGGGATTGATAGGCAAAGAGAAGACCTTTATGGTATTAAGTGCATTGGTGCTTTGAGTAATTCGTTAATCCTAGAGGAATACAAAACGGAAAAGAAAACTTCGAAGACTTGGTCAGAATGTCTCAAAAAGTATCTGAAGGTATAGGTCCAAGATCAGACTTTACTGTGACTGCAGTCTGATTTTTGATCAGCACCGTGGAAATGATAACGTACATTGTTTTTTCTTCCAGTTGGACCTGCAACCTACATGTATTAATAGAATTCGGAACCAATCGTAGTCAACTGAGAAAAGCTACATTCATGTAGTATTTCAGAAGCGTTTGTTTAATTTACATGTACTTTTTAACTACATTACCACTGTATATGCCACCCCATATAACTTTAAAAAAATACAATTTGTAAAATAGTCACAAAAAACAACCATCATTATTTATACACCAACAGAAATTTATTCATTCTATGCCAACAGGGCTCATAGTATATTGAGACCCATTGATTTCACTTCGGGGTGAAACACCTATGTTGCTCGCAAAATTGAATAAAATTTTCAAAACCTCAAAAAACTTAAATATTCATCGATCTGGTTTAAAATGAATATAAAGGTAGAGTTTTAGCATCACGATCTAATGAAAACTTACATGTAAGTGCTTTCAAGAAAAAAATGACCTTGAAAAATATTATTTTAATTTTCACAAAAACAATTACAAACGAAAACTCTTTCTGCAATAAAATTATTCGGTTTCACTTTATAACAATTTTTTTTAAACCCTTTAGGAAATTGCTTTCGGCTCAATTTCATGTTTTAGCATGAAGAACACTTCGTGAATCTGGGTCCATATTTACCAGCCGTTCTTATAAATATTCTTTGTCTTATTCTTAAGAACTTTCTAAATTTGAAAGTCACACAACTTCTGATAGGCTAAACCAAATGCTTTGGTCAATCGGAAGTTGTGTTTCTTTCAAATTTAGGAAATACTTCAGAATAAGCCTTTAAGATTGGTGAATACGGCTCTTTTTATTGAATATGTATTTATCGTCAATATGGATGGGGAAAAATAACTTATTTTGTTTTCACGAGAACTTCGTTTTTCATTTGTTCGCAGTGAGGCGTTTTTCGTACTAAGTAACCAAAGAGACATGCATTTTGCTTTGAAACAGTTGCATGTGAGAGAACACCAGTTTTTGACGGGAAATCATTTTTAATAGAAAGATTTATTCGGTACGGCCAAGCAATCTAAAACAAAAAAGACTCAATCTGAAAAAAAAGTTATTTCAATTTGACGTTTATTACAAAACTGGTCGTAACAAAGCACAGCTTTTGTAATAAAATTTTCCAAAATGAAATCAACTTTTCAAACACTCACTTTACTTTGGAAATCCATGGAAATAATTCAAAACAGATATAATTATATGGATTTTATTCCAAACATACTTTTTGAATTTTGAATTTGAATGGTGCCGAAATTTTATTACAAATTTGCGTTTATTAGCAAAATGTTTCTAAACCCGTTTTATGGCACGATAATAAACATGATATCGAAGACACAATATTTCATTCTATGAAGTTTGATCTTTAATTTAGAATCTCTCCCTTCTAAAAATCTCCCTAAATTGTCCCCTTCATCATCAGTATCTTAACTCATTACAAGACGACAAAATCTTGGACTAGTCCGTATGAACAGCATTTGCAGATTGGAAATTAAAAAGTAGCTCAAATGATAAGATTTATCCTAACGTTGTTAAAAAAAAAAAAAAAAATTGTAGGAAAAAGAGAAAATGCTGGTTACCAGCATTTTCTCATTTTCCTACAATGTTTTCAAATATCTTGTTCTTCAGGTCCGTTTAATAAACGGAGTCGCTTAGTAAAAGGTTTCAAGTTAAACTAAGCATGGATTTATTGTATGAAACCTGATAACGATTTCAGTATAGTTTGGGACCCTGTAATCCGCTTGCTTGACTTATTCAGTTATTCATGGCAAATTGTTGCGACTGGCCTTACCTTTTGCCAAACAATCCTCTCTGTTAACTACCCTATGGAAGAAGACTTTTTTTGCAAATATTGTGAGATAAATAAAATACTGTTAACTAACATTTCCTCATTTTCCAACAATATTTTCTAACCTTTCCTTGATAATTGCTATCATACCCTAAACATTTAGTACGTTGTGAACAAAATGTTTTCAATACATGCAAGCCTAAACTTCTGTCATTTGGTAAAGAGTGACATTTCAGACTATCAGTTCGCTTCAGTGGCCCGGATGTAGAAGGCGACAGCTATTTTCGGTTAATTTCGGACATCCTGTTAGTGTGGTATCGGAAACCGACGAAGTAGAAACGATTTCCTCATCCAATGAAACGGAGACTGACCGCGGCATCGACAAAAAAGAATGTAAACAGTAAAGCAAGTAATGACTGCTTCATCAGACTCGGTTGGACTTTTCCACACTCAAAGCATTTGCGTACGACAAGTAAATTGTGACTTAAATTATAGAATTTGCTTTTGAAAGGGTTCGATATCTTGTGGACGTGAAAAATGCTGTGCTGGTTAGCTGTATTTTCTCCTTTTGCCTACACCATTTTCGAAAATCGTATTCCACGTGGTCTTAAACAGACGTCATGGTCGTCACAAAGCTGGTAAAGGGCTTAACTCAGAAATGAAATGTTAGACTTGTCCAAATTTAGATCATTTGAGTGGCACTCTGGGGAAAAAGGGGTTTAACTCTTTACCAAACGATAAAATTTTAGCCTTGTCCACGTTCAAAGCACTTGATAACCAGCATTTTCTTCTTTTCCAACAATGTTTTCAAAAGTTTCTCAGGGTCGTTAAAAGTCGAGATTGTGTTGTAAAGGTTAATGTGTCTCCGTGAACCATTATACCAAGCAAGTCATTGCATAATAATGGATATATAAAAATCTATGTTGTTTAACAAACAACTGTATCATGAGGTAATAGCGGAAAGCAATAGCAAAAAGTTTCAACCATGGGCCGATCCTTTTTGTAAGTGCATTTAGCCCCCTTTTCAAAGAGCTTGATTTGCAACGATAGATTCAGTGTAACTCAAAAGGTGATTATTCGAAATTGTTACGAGCAATGTAAGAAAAAGAGGAATAGCTGATTACCAACATTTTCACTTTTCGAACAGTTTTCGAAAGCGTTTTTTTCCTCAGGGCCCACTAAAACTCGAATCTTGGGAAGGAAATTAAACCTTTACCATATGGCTTGCAACACGCGAAAAGGGGCATTCCGACATTTGCGTAAATTGTCGTCTCGGATCAGCCTGCGCAGTCCGCGCAGGCTAATCCGAGACGGCACTTTACGACTACATTAGATTTTGTGCTACAGTAGACTTGCGCAAAACAGAAAATGACATAAAAACGGAAAGTGTCGTTTCGGATTAACCTGTGCGGACTGCGCAGGCTGATCCGAGACGACACTTTACGCAGATGTCCGAATGCCCCTTTTCGCGTGTTGTAAGCCAATTATAATCCTGAGTTTTAACGACCCTGACGGAGAAACCGGTGAAACCTTGGTGGGAAACGAAAAAAAAATGCTGGTAAACAGCATTTTCTCTTTTTTCCATAATATTTTCTACCCTTTCAAAGACAAATCCCAACATTTGAGCCATCTTCATTTGTCGTCCGCAAATGCTTTCACAACGGACGGGTTTATACACTAACGTTACTCAAAATGTGATATCTACAAGGGGTGATCAGAAAGAACGTGGACCAGCGCCTGTAATTCCGATTAAAGCTGCAACACGCACATTGAAGTTTGTGATGACATTGTCACACATCTCAAGAGGGATTCTCCGAATTTCCTGGCGGATGTTGCTCTTCAGGGCCTCAATGGTCTGTGGGTTGTTTTAGTAGACTCTCTCCTTCAGGTACCCCCACACAGGAAGTAGTTTGCTAGGGAAAGATCAGGAGAGCGGGCAGGCCATGGGTTGCAACTGTAATCCAGTGAAGAGGAGCGTGGATTGAATATGTCATCAATTATTGAATTGTGCAGAAAACAAGCGACAAAATGGGAAACCTTTGGTATCAAATTTTAATATGATGTTTCTGTGACAAGCCTGTAAATAAAATTTTCGAATAAGTTCTCATTTCAAAAACTTGGGTACGATCAAAAAATGGTAACATTTTATTGGCCCACCCTGTATATCAAGTGATTCTAATGCTAAAATAGACTTTCTGAAATTTGGAGGGGGAAAATAAACTTGGTGATCTTTAGCAAATTTCGAATAGTATATTTTGTTGCGTGATAAATGGTTAAAAGGTGACAAGAAAAATACTATTCCCGTTCTCATGACTTGGGCAAGCCCTGCAATCTTCCGGCCACCCCACGCGGTCAACAAGAGTATTCATACACGGCTTCCAAAAACAAGCAGGGTCTGTAATTTATATATGAGTCAAGCTCTGTACAAAGGGGACTTAATGCATCTGCAAAAAGTGTCAACCAAGGTCAGCCTGCGCGGACTGCGCAGGCTGACCTTGGTCGATACTTTTGCTTTTGGTAATTTTCTGCACGTCAAAGGACCCCACCGTACTTCATGATTCAGTGGGTTGTTATACAAAATTCTATAGATCCATTTAGTATGTGATAACTTGCTTGATGTCATGCATCACGGAGATGCATTAAAACTCCTTTTGCCAGAACATAGCTCACATTTTTTATGCATATTTGCCATTTCTGGCTTCTGGTTGGTTTTCTCGAATAGCTGTGTTTTTTGTCTGTCTCTTCTGTCACCCTCTCTCTCTCTCTCTCCCTTTGTCTCTCTCTCTCCCCCTCTCTCTCAGATGCCTTCATAAAGGCTGTCTAGAATATAAAATATCTGTAATCCCACTCACTGACAAGAACCCTTAAAATTTTTCCTCACACAAAATTTGAAGTTCAAAATACTCGTGAAGAATGTGGTGTTTATGCGTTTTTTCTAGTTTTATTCACATAGAATTATAGGGGCTTCTTTGTTGCAAAGAAGTGTTTATCGAAGTAAGCGTCTTTTAAAATACTGATGTAGTATTCCTGTTTAGACAAAATCCTTCACCATACAACAAAATTTTAGACCTATCTCCGAGTTAAAAGCTTTAGCAGAGGATAAATTTTATGTTGCTTAAGTAATGAAACTTGTCTTTGAAAGGGAATAAAACAATGTGAGAAAAGGGAAAGTTACTGCTTACCAGCAATTTTTCCCTTTTTTTCACCATGGTTTCAAAAGCATTTCTTTCTCACGGTTGTTTAAACGCGAGTTTGTTTGAAAAAGTGTTATACCGACAAAATAAATCAGCATAAAGCAAGTTTAACACAATTTACTTCACAAGACATGTTTTAAAGTGGCCTATTTTGATTTTTTTCTAATTTTGTTGACTCTTGTAAACTACTGATAAATTATATAATTATATAAAAAAAAAAAACGTATTTTTCTTTGCAAGCTTGAAAATATTGGCGTTAACCCTTAAGCTGCCAAGCGGGACTCAATGACCTTTTGCGGCATTTGTAGATCAAGATCAGACTGCACAAAACATTTAGTCTGATCTTGGATCTACACTGTCCGATAAGGAGATATCTTTCCCCAAAAAATAACTTTGAAATAGCAAAATTTGGGTTTTTTACTATAGGCTAGAAAGTTTCACTTCAGTTATGAAAGGATTAACATTAAGTAAAAAGATGCATGGGGAAAGTTGTCTTGCAATTGGCAAGTTCCGTCGATTTTTTATTACGTCATCGTACTTATTTGAATACCACCTAAGTCATATGACATTCTCAAGAAAAATTCCGTAATTCAACGATACCATATCAGGCAACGTTTTACATAAAGGAATTACCGTTTACACTTTTTCTTAATTTTTTTTTCAATTCCTGTATTTTGATGGCTTTTCCGGCCGATACCAACTAAATCGGAAACAAAACATTAATCTTTATCCTGCTAGATTGGTGAAATGAAACTTTCAAGACCATAAAAAAACCCCAAGTTTTTACTATTTCAAAGGTATTTTTATGGTGAAAGATATTTTTCTTATCGGACAGTGAAGATTCAAGATCAGACTGCACGTTCTGTGCAGTCTGATCTTGATCTACACTGTGCGCAAAAACGTTCTTCAGTCGCGCTAAATAGCCAAAGGGTTAAATTTGTCTTGATTATAGAAATCTGATAGCCCTCATCATGGTCTCCTACTCATTCTGTATGAAAGAATCTGCTGTTTTTACAACACGGGCTCAATGCGTGAAAAAAGAACGGAAACAAACCGGAATATTTGCAAGTCAAACATTATGGACCTTGCTCTTTGAATGTGGCTTGTTAAAAAGAAATGCGAAATCGTTGTTGTTGTGCTGCAGCTACTACTACTGTTGTTGTTGTTGTTGTTGTCGTTGTTGTTGACGATGAAGAAGAGGAACTCTACAAAATACTAAAAATATACAATTTTCCCTGCAAACGTTTGGAAACTGGACGGTTACCTGCCGTCAAAAGTTGCAAATTTGGCTTTCAAATCATGGATTTGCGCTTTGCAAACTGTTATATCGTCTATTTTCCCCAAGATGAAATATGACGTCATTGTACTTATTTGAATACGATCTCGAATTGTCAACACGTGTTATCGATAACATAACAATCCTAAAAATCTTTGCTAAAATCTGACGCGAAATCTAGAAATACCTGAAAAGGTTACAAAACTCATGAAGGAAATTCCACTGAAAGTACTTTTTGTCTTAATTTGTGTTTCTTCTTAACTGGTGGTTTGGCGGCTATTGCCTGAATTAATTCAGTGTTGATTCATTTTTGAAGTTTAAAGATACTTCCGTACAGCTAGAGAATATAACAAAAACGCTGTTAAAATTTGAACGTGTGTAGAAGGCTCAGCTGTGTAAACATAGATAAATTACCAATAAATAAGCTGTAAGGGATAGAAAAACACAAAGGATTTATCTTCATTTAAAACCGGAAACGACAACAGCAACTGCGTTGAAGGCCTCCAAAACATGAAATGCACTTTCTATCCTTCGTAATATGTGCAATCTTTCTGCCATCAGTAGCAACAATTTGCATGACGATACAAGAATGATTGTAGTTTCATAACATAAGGATGAAATGGGTTAAAACCTGCCAAAAAAACGAGTATCGATGTATCTTTAATGAAAGTATAAAAATCTGAATAGCCCCATTTTTGAGAAAAAAACAAAACGTGCAATAGATAAACCACGACCTCGGTATCTGTTATATAACTAATACAAGCCTATCATTGGAAGCCGCTCGTTTTTTTGTATTTTGTTGTCGATTGCATGTCCAATGTCTATAGCCATCTGCTCTGCCGGAAACAAGGCACATAAAGTGAAGTTAACCCTTACAGCGTCGGATTAACTAACAGCAACTTTTCAATGCAGAAATAAGACCCAAATAAATGTAATTTCGTGGCTTCTTTTGTCTATTATATCTCAGCAAAGCGGAAAGTGTAGATCAAAGGTCAGACTGCACGTTTTGTGCAGTCTGACCTTGATCTACACTGAACACAAAGGCAACCATATGTGGAAGGCGTTTTAAAGGTTACAATCAAATTTCATGATATAGCTGCTGTGGATAATTGTAAGTATGTCGAACAATTTTCTAGCTCAGTTTCAGGCATCGATTACAATCTATGAGAGAGAAATATTGTACATATTTTATTCAATTTTTGCTGCCTGACAGCAAACCTTTGTCTATTACAAACTTTACATAATTGAAATTGATATTTTGCATGCGAGAAAAAAAAAACGTCACTTTAAGGAAATACATGTACCATAAAAATGTTTTTCTTACTCTTCTGTTTCATATTTATGGATGGTTAGAAAATTAAACTTTTTGCTCACTATATTCAGTTGATTAAAAAAATTTGAAATTTGCCACAATGATTGGTATTGTATTAAAATCAGTGAAATAAAGTTGTTTAGATCTTTTTCTTAATGGTGGCCCTTCATAGAGTTCGAGACTAATATGAAGTTACCTTTCATTGATAAAAATGATATTTACAACATATCAGTCCATGCTATATTCACTATCACCCATGGACCACATTCATGAAGTCAACATTGTCATCATCTTCCTCATCCCTTAGTTAGAATATATTTCACTATGTTAACTAAATCATTGCTATGATTTATACTCTAAATTATTTTATACACGTATCGCATGTCTATGACATGGGAAAGTACCCAGTAAACATTGTGAAAATTCAATTCAAGTTTCTGTTCTGTTCACAATATGACATTTTTATCACAATTGAAAAACATCAAAATGTAAGCAAAGAGGGCTTACATAAAACCATTTTTGAAACACTCTGGGTTTGTTATTCTCTAAATGATTCCAAGGTAGCATTTTGCAAAACAGGATTTACTTTTGTCGAACTACAGAGACTTCCCTTCACAGCATAGACTTTGCGAATGAGAAATCAGGTCAGAAAAGAAGAAACTGTTTCCCCATTAGGTCACTGATTATTTCTACCAACAGATGGACAATTATTGGTGCTTCACTTATATGGAATTGCACAGTAAATTGAAATCTATCATTTTTAATATGGGAAACAATATCCTGGAAATAACAATAAGCCCATGATCGTGATACCAAATGCAAAGAAAAACAATGTACTGTTCATGCACAATAATACAATTATACTGATATTGAATGAGGTGGAGCTAAGCACAGACTGAGTACATGTATATTGCAGCAGGCATTTTCTTTTTGATATACGACAGGTACCTTTATATACATGTTTGATAGAAAGAGGTAAAAAAACAAAAACTCAAGCACAGGCCTTTTGCCCATAGCAGAAATAAGGATAGTCACTAATCATCTATCAAACAAGGTAAATGATAACTGGCCAGCTAAAATATAAAAAAGCTTCTGTATCTGTTAAATGTGTACTATATCGAGCAAAAAAACTAAATAAAGCAAGTTTGAATTAACACAGATGATAAATTACTAGAATACAATGTAATTGAGTAAAAGAAGACATAGCCTTGAAGCTATGCAAACAAAAAGCAAGAAGTTATACATATGTAAGAACAAGATAATCTGAGCAATAAAAGGATTGCCATGTGAATGATGATAGTTTTCATGAACTTTACACCAAAAGAATATGTAAATGACAAGAAAATTCACAGTACATGGTAACACACAAAATGACCTTCATTTCAAAGTTAACATAAAAGGGAAACAAAATGGATAAAAGAATAGAAAAAAAAGCAGGGCTCTTAATTGCATAGTTTTAGACTTAAGCATATCACACTGTATATCAAACCCAACGATCTCATTTCCAACATTTATACTTAGCCTTCTTTTATAGTCATGGCACAATGCTTATATTATTTCCATGTTTCTTAATGCCAAGCAGTTAACCTGACATAATTCTGAACAGGTAAGGAGTGGAAAAACAACAAGCATAGTTTTCATAACAAAAACATAAAGCCACAGATATGGCTGGTAAGCATGAGAATGATGATGGTGAAAGTTTTACTGAGCAAATACAAGCATGAATGAGCTCTCATTCACTATAACACTGTGTTCCTCTGTAAATGAATACTGACCAACAACCTGTTGTTGCGATAACAGGTGCATCTGCTCTATCGAAATATCAAATCCAAATGAGGAAATCACCTGAAAACTTGATTGGTGTGTGTAAAAGTGGCACAAGATTAACTAGGAATAATGTATCTCGGAATTTAGGCAATTAACTCTTTCGGCGCCAAATATTTTAATGCCCACCTCTTTCGATGCCTGGAAATAGACTCCACTGAAACTCAGGAAGAGTTTAATAGAATTAGGCTTGACTACACAAGCGGACGACAGAGATCATAGATCAGACTGCATGTTCTGCAAAGGCCTCTGTGTTCGCCTATAGCGTTGAATAGGTTAAATTCATGCATATGTATCCTGTATTTAACTAAAAATGTGAGTATGGCTGTAGGTCATATCTTTACTACTTTGTCATGGCAAGTTCAAATTTTAGTACTTTGATATCGTTGTCTGAGAGAACTAAATTGTTAAAATAACAAGAGAAGACACTATTGATAGCAAATGCAATGTCTTCTTAATAAATAATATCAAGATATATCTTACTTTTAAACTTTTTTGTCCGTTTTTTAGATCCAACAGTTAAATGGTACACAATGTATCAGTAACTTCAGTACTTGATTTACACTAAAAGTTTCTGTTTACTGTAATGAATATAATTATTAAGAAATGAAAATAAGCATACCAATAATTTTTTTATTTTTTTTAAATCTAAAATAAAGAAATGAACCAGATAACCTAGTTGTTGAATTCTCAGCAACTGACATAATAAATTAAAATGTATATTAATGAACTTTGGTTACAAGTGCTTCCATTTTATCCATGAATATGACAAATTGATATACAATAAATCTGAAAATGCCGTTTGGGTTGCTTCTAGGATGCATTCAAGGCATTTGTGATCAAGAAAATGTGCTTTATCTGAAAAATATCCCTGTAGTTTCTCAGATTATGGTTTTTTGGAAGCTTGAATCATAAAAAAAATAGTGCTGTCAGTGCTTTGATTTACATTAAATGTTCTTTTATTTTGTTAGAAATGCATAGAATTATCTAAATATAAGCTTATTACATTATCTGAGATCATTTGGGACTTTCACAAGGTATAAAATTTCCAAAGAAGTGTCAACTGAGGACCAACTAATAAGGTTAGGGTTAGAGGTGCACTTGATAACCTTTGACCTCTTTAACTTCTAAAAGCCCCACTCGCCAGGTGGTAGACTTTGGGAATGTGCTCAGGAGACCCAGGGGCTTAAGAAAATCAAAGTCTCGAAAGAAACACCCTGCTGGTTCATAGTCTATATTGCTCTCGTCTCCCTGGAATCACTAGTTTTCGCAGGACTGTCCTTGGGCAAGACACTTCCGAGTCCTAGACTTGTCCCGGTGAAACCAAGGACATACATAAATATGTGAGCTACCACCGCGATATAAATGTAATAATTTTAAATGCGGCGTAAAGCACCTATCAATCAATCAATCAATCAATCAAATTGTGCACGTAGAGGACGATTTTCTCTTAGTGTTAGGAAAATTAAATCTGTCAGGTCTATTCGCTCAGGGTAATATTTGAGTTTCATCCCCCACTTCCGCTGCTAAAAAGCAACATAGCTTCGATTTTTTTAATCCAGTTTGTTAAATAGATCACTTCTCTGCTAGCCGATAACAATTTTAGACTTGTCCAAACTGAATGCATTTACATACGAAATATTAGTTGTGGCTTTAATGGTGAAACTGTGACTGTGACTTGATAGAAAACATTGTTGGAAAAGGAGAAAATGCTGGTCACCAGCATTTTCTCCCTTCCCGACGATGTTTTCAAAGCCTTCTTTTTCAGCGTCGTTAACCATTAGGCTGCTAAGCGCGACTGAAGGACCTTTCACGGACAGTGTAGATAAAGATCATGACTGCACAGAACGTGCAGTCTGATCTTTGATCCGCACTGTCCGATAAGGAGATATTCCCCCACCCCACAAAAGAATACCTTTGATTTTTTTTTTTTTCTCAAAAGTTTCATTTCACTTATATAGCATGAAAAGGGTTAAAACACGGGATACTGTGGTACAGATTTAAAGCAAGCTACTCTGGGTTTGTAAGGGAAATAAATCTAGTAGGTTTGTAAACTCTAATTTGTAGTGGAGTTACGTCCCCTGGTTTCCTTGCAGCAAACGTAGCATTTTAGAAAATTAAATCCCCCCCCCCCCCATTTGTTATTCAGTTTAACCATTTACAAAATAACAAAATTTCAGACTAGTCCATGTTGAAAGCATCTGCAGACGACAAATAAAATGTTACTGATGGAGTTTACTCTAAATGGTAGGGTGTATGGGGCAGCGGAAGAGGAAAACAAACTGGTTTCAGCATTTTTCGGTTTAGCACCAGTATAACAGCTTTATCTTTGTTCATTAAGTCATCCAAATGTAGTTTTAGCAAAGCTGTTCAAGACAGGTTACCAAAAAATGCTTAAATCATTTTTCCTCCTTTTCCCACGGTGTGTTCAAACTGATCTAACCCTGGAACTTGGAAAAACATGTCGTTTGCTACAGATTTAAATATTGCCAACTTTGTATTTCCGATGAGTATGGAGGTATCCCTAATGGTATCAGGGAATCCCATTCTCTTTTTGCCCCCCTCCCCCCCGGGTCCCTTCCCCGGAAGACTGTCACCCAGAAATCTGGAATCAAAAGAAAATTGAGCTCATATTTATTTATTTATTTATTTTATTTTATTTTATCTATTTTATTTTTCCTTTCCTTTACTTTCCTTTCCTTTACTTTACTTTATATCAAAATTAGGTGAGGACAATCACCCTTGACCCCTATGGAATATCTGGGGTTTTTATTTAATGATTGAATCCATCGATTTTACTCATTTTGAGCCTCAAAGGGTAAATCACCATACTCGTACACGTAAATTTACTTTACTCATAAAAATTATTTCTCACGAAATTCCGTGTAGTCAAAGAACTTTTTTTTCAATTCCAAGTATAGAAACTCGACGTCTATCGACGGTTGAAAATGACATCAACCGAGACTCAGAAATATTTTCTATTTTATAGGCTTGATTATTCAAGCCGAAGAAATAGGTTCATGACCAGGCTGCGCGTTGTGTGCAGTTTGATCTTGATATATGCCGTCCGCAATAGCGCGTGTTTTCACCTAAAGCGCTGAAAGTATAAAATGAGCCATGCTTTGTGAAAAGGGGGCCGAAACTTTTTGCCATTGGTAAAAAAACTGCCTGTGTATCTATGATAAGTTTCCGAGGTAGGGGAATATGTTGAAATGTACCTTTATTAAGCAAGCACCTTTCTCATGCAAGTATATTTTGAGTGTCTCATGTTTGCTTGCTTAATCAATAAAGATTTGACTGTATTTATACAGATTATGTTAATGCCCAGCATGGTTAAGTTTTAGAAATATTGTAAAATAAATTCCGACAAACCTGCAACCGTGACTTGGGATTCCGTACCAAAGCTTAGTGTTGTTCAAAGAAATCTAGGAAACACACGAATAAGTGAGCGTTTACTTTCAGAAAGCTGACTGAAAGAGACAAAAATACCATTCAAACGGACAATCGTAACATACTAGTATGCACTTGTACTTTGACTAACCTAGAACCCCCCCCCCCCATAACTTGATACATATGAGAGGCGCTTAGACTCTTAGGCGCTTCGGGTTTAATGCATCCACGTGATGCATGATACTTAGCATGTCATCACATAATAATGTATCCAGAAAATCAGTTTATCTTACAAACGACTGAATCATGAGAAAAAAGGGTCCATGGGCATGCAAAAAATTCACAAATGGCTGAAAGTTTCGACCCATGTCAGCTTACGCAGACTGCACATACTGATATGAATCCATACTTTTTGCAGATGCATCAAACTTCCTTTTTCATAGAGCATGACTCATATACACACCCTGTAATTATATACATAGAGTATGACTCATATACACACCCTGTAATTATATACATAGAGTATGACTCATATACACACCCTGTAATTATATACATAGAGTATGACTCATATACACACCCTGTAATTATATACATAGAGTATGACTCATATACACACCCTGTAATTATATACATTGAGCATGACTAATATACACACCCCGTAATTATATACATAGAGCATGACTCATATACACACCCCGTAATTATATACATAGAGCATGACTCATATACACAACCTGTAATTATATACATAGAGCATGACTCATATACACACCCTGTAATTATAATTATACATAAATTGGTTATAAAGAATTACGTTTGTTAAAAATGCATTGAACTAGATATTTAACTCTCTCTCTCTCTCTCTCTCTCTCTCTCTCTCTCTCTCTCTCTCTCTCTCTGAAAAGAGAAAATTGATATTCTGTAAGAAAAATTCGTAAGTTTGCGACTGTTTAGCCTTAACTGAAATAGAAAAAGAAAAGGTAGCAAAAATGCCTACCATGCCTCGAACTTACTACCTTCAAAAGCAGAATCGGTGACTCTACAGACTAAGCTAATGAGCCAACCGATAAATTTCTGTGTTTAAGGTGTATTCATCCCCTCTTATGCAACAAAAGCTTTACAGCTACAAACAGAATAGGAAATTTTACAGTAGAAATACAAAACAAATCAGGTATTGCTCATGTTTCCTACATATATTTCTATCTCTGTTTGATCTTAACCGTTAGGCTGCTAAGCGCGACTTAAGGGCCTTTTCCTGACAGTGTAGATCAAGATCAGACTGCACAGATCATGCAGTCTGATCATGGATCTACACTGTTCGATTGGGAGATATTTTTTCATAAAAAAATTAGTTTGAAATACTAAAGTTTAGGTTTTTACTTTTGGCTTTAAATGTCAGTTTAAGTAACAACAAAGGCCAAAAGTAAACAAAGCGGGTGTTTAAATGCCTTTAAATTTATATCATACCATTTAAAAATTGTGAAGATGACAATCTGTCATTGTACGGTCGGTCTAAGTGTTAGTCGCTGACAGAGAAATTAATTTCAAAACTAGCTTAAAAACCTGCCAGATAGCTGTGTCTTTTGTTAACCTTTTGCCTGATTTTAAAATTCTTTTTTTCTGCCAGCGACTAATGCATGGCCCGACCACACAATAACAGACTGTCATCTCCACAATATGATTTTAATTTGATGTATCATGAAACCTGCTTTGATATTTTGGCCTCTACTAGGCCTTTAACTTATTTAGCCGGTTAAGGGTTAAAGCCATGTTGGCAGGCGAATGAAAATTAGCAGTCTTTGTTAAGGTTTTCTAAAAAACATGCAAAACGAAATCTAGTTTAATGCCCTTTGAAAATAGAAAACAAGTACCTGAGAAGAAAAACTATGACAGTGACGAAAGATGTCTTCCGGTAAAATACAACAGAGTGGGTTTGGAAGAGAATTCAAATAGACGCTTCAACATTCGGCTGATTTAGTTCGTTAGAGAGAAAAAAAATCGAAGAATAAAGAAAAAAAAAACTTGTCTGTAATTGAACTCATCTGTAAAAGAAAGGTACCTAACGTATCAACCAATACATGGGAATACAATTTAGCCCTTTACTAAACAATCCCGGGTTTTGACGACCCTGTGGAAGAGGGTATTTGAAAATATTGTAGAAAAAGGAGAAAACGCCGATTACCAGCTCCTTTTTTTCCACGATGTTTTCTACCCTTATATAGACGCATAATTTGAACCACACTTAATTTGTAGCTTGCGAATGCTTAAATTTCGTCGTCTGATAAAGACTTAATATATACTGACAAAGAGATCCATTGCGGCACTAAACGTATAGAAATATCTTCTGAGATCAAAGGACATTTTTTTTCATCATCCATGGATTTGTAAAACCAAGTAGCAACTACACTATCATGATCTTTTTTCTTCACTGAAACGTGTTCATTGTACTTATTGAACAGTCTAATGATGAAAATCAGCTCTACATCGGTATTGCGTGTCAGTGACAAAGTTAATGATAGATCATAGTCATTAGAAACAAAAGGTAAATGTTAAGCACTGTCAAAGAATTACTCAGTCGATAAAAAAGACTGAGAAACAGAACCCATGAAAATCGAAAGAGTGGTGAAGAACGTATCTTATAACCTGATTTTGTGTAATCACATCCCCTTCATTTGTTACCATAGTATAACAAGTCGGAAGTAGCTGTTGAGACCGAGCTATGAGGTGTAAAGACAGATGTTTTCCCTAAATTTCATTTAACTCTTTACCAAACGACAAAATTTTAGATTTGTCCAAATTCAGAGCTGCTGCAGACAACAAATTGAATACAGCTCATTTGATAGAATGTGTCTCTGAAAGGATAGAAAAAATCGTGCGAAAAGGAGAAAATGCTGGTAACCAGCATTTCCTCCTTTTCCCATTACGTTTTCAAAAGCCTTCTTCCTCAGGGTCGTTTAAACTCGGAACTGTTTGGTAAAGGGTTAATTGGTCCGATTCTAACAGATAGTTTGAACCGTATCTTGAGCAATCAAAACGGTATGGTCAGGATATCTTGAAAAGTGGGACACATTTCCTCTGTAAAACTTTGGACTCAAAGAATGTGTCGAGGGTGCGTCTTATAGGCGAGTATATACGATACGATAAAGTTTAAGACGTTTAATGAAGCTCAAGTTCATTACACCAATCAGGTACAAGTGTACGGAAACGCCTGAGTCCAAAGCAAATATTTCAGAACCTTGAAACTCTTCCTAATTAGTTCTTGCAGGCTGATGTTTCTTATAAGCCGAACAAGCCTTATAATAATGCCCATCTTTTTTATTCAAAGACGACCCTAAAGCTGGCAATCATATGTCCAATTATCGTCCAGAATGTCACGACCATGGTTTCCTTGTTCCTTTTTATGACGTACAAGTCTATAGGTCCAAATTAACGACCATCTCAACCATGATTTAAGACTTGATTGACGTTCTTTCGATCACTTTTGTCCCTTGAAAAACATTTAGAAACACGATTGGTTTTTTTTTTTTTTAGCAACCGTGATTTAATGCCCTGAAAACTGTGGATTTACTGGAATCCAGCGTTAATTAACAAAAGAACAAGAAACTGGAATAAGATGATTATGAAAATCAAATAAATTTAATATACCAAGAATACTGTATTCCTCTGTGTATTGATGTAAAAGAACGTACAAAATCGTATATATTCTCCTATGGTCCCAATAGAAAAGTTTAGGAAGCAATGAATTGATTATCTTAGCAATAAATCATCCCGAATTTGTCGGCTGTATTTAACACAGTTGTTGGCGGCCAATTTATTAGATACGATTTCATTTATTCCCCATCGGGATGCGGTTTAGAGGCAATGTTAGCCTTCAAAATGGATCCTACCGCAAAGGCAGATCTAATGAGTAAAGCGGAGATAAAGGTACAAATACATGAAAATGTTAGATATAGAAAAAAACACGATAGATAGATAGACAGATAGATAGATAGATAGATAGAGTCCCGACTTTCACACAGACAATACCGGACTGACGAGACTTTATCTTGTCTGTCTGTATTGATCGATATCACTGCGCATGACAGAGATACCTGGCGGTTAAAAAGCCTCCACATTAACAACCATTTGGATTTACTGTCATTTTGGATACCAGAAACAATAGATGTCAAGGTATGCTTTTTGATTGTACATTTTCATTTTCATTCTAGTCCAATAACACTCAGATTTGAATTGAAAGATGCCATAGTGTGAATGTAAGCATATTCGAGGAAAGGGTTTAGATGGAAGAAATACGAAAACAATGATTACTATTATCATTTCTGTTCTTCTAAAAGGCGTTTTTTGATACGGAACACATGTTATTTATTCATCTTTTTTTTCTAATTTATTATTATTATCATCGTCATTATTATTATTATTATTATTATAATTATCATAGTTCACTGATATGACGAAAAAATTTTCTTTTTGTTTTCAATGTTTAAATCGAGTATTGCTTTGTATTAGCAATCATCTGGGTAAGATACTCACGTCTTTCGGGGTTTTTTTTGCTATACGTTCATGATGTAAATATCTCACAAGTTATTTTACTTATAAATCTCGCATGATAGTCGTTGCATTATAAAAAAAAAAAGTAACTCCAGAAAAAAAAATACATAAGGTTATTTAAATGATTTAACACGACTTTACTTTAACACGAAGTTACAATTACAGCCAGAAGAAAGTATTTTGTTATGGTTAGTGATTTTAAACGTTTATTTCCAAATAAACTCAATAACTGACACTGATAATAAATGTTTCATCGTAAGAGAGCTAGACAGTGATGTTTTCTATCTTGTTTTGTTATGGTTAGTGGTTTTAAACGTTTATTTCCAAATAAACTCAATAACTGACACTGATAATAAATGTTTCATCGTAAGAGAGCTAGACAGTGATGTTTTCTATCTTGTTTAGTATGAATTCAGTTTTATATGGTAATGAGTTTATACACAGATGAATTTGACTAATGACGTGGTCTCTTTAGTGTTTTACTCATCGATCTGTTTCTACTTTTGCAGATGGCAGGAAACATTACAGGTGATAATCTTGTACTATGCACAAGACCTGTGAACATATCGTGTTGGTACAATCATGTAACAGTGAAAAACGACGCACATGCTAAACAAATGACACCTGTTATAGTAATGATGATCCTTTTTATGGTTGTGGGGTTGGTTGGAAACAGTGTCGTGATCGCCATGTACAGTGCTCGGAAACAGAGAACATCTGCGAACACTTTTATCATGTTTCTAGCCGGAATTGACCTGTTTGCATGTGTCGCTATACACCCATATATAACTTACAAAATGTTCAATTTCTACAATCAAACCTGGACGGCTACCTGTAAGTTTTTCGAATTCCTCGTGCATGTCAACTTGCTCATGTCTGGCTTGACCTTGATGCTTATCTCAGTCGACAGATTTCTTGCCATCTGCAGACCCATGAAATACTTAAAGTTTGATCAACACATTATAAAAGCTATAGCCGCAACATGTTTTATATCCATAATTTCTAGTGTTCCTATACTAGAATTTTACGGACCAAATCCAACCGAGTTTGACATAGACAATGGTATATTTGTCGGATACAGCTGTCATTACCAACAGAAATATATGGGCTCCATGGCAATGGGACTCTTTAGTGCCTTTATCGTATGTGGTTTTCTTGTAGTCATTATCGCAATGACGATATTATACAAGAGTGTTGCAGTGGTTGCCTACAAAAGTCGAAGGAGAGTTGGTCCTTTATCAAACGCTCATACGCTTGCTGGTTTTAATACAAAAACGTTTAATTCGAGCTGTTCAACAAAAAGCAATGCTTCATCCGTGATAACACAAAAAACAAACGTGTCTCCACCATGTTCTCCACAACGTCATGTTACATCATTTATAAAATCTTATCGACAATCGACGATTCATGGAGGTCAGATGAATGATTCCACAGCCTTATTTTGTGTCACAAGGTCCACTGAGCCTACGTCAAGTAGAAAACCAAAGAACACGAGGGACCGGTATGCTCTGAACACCGTTTCTTCAAATCCTTACCCAGAACCCTCTGGTCAACTGACGGCAAAGCGCCTAAAAGCAGCGAAAATTTTATTTTTGGTGACATTTGTGTTCTTTCTGTCATGGATGCCATTTTTTATTTTGAGAATTTGCAACTTTTTCAGCAATGATAAGTGTCATCCGACTTCATACGTTGGAGAAATGCTGGATACAATGATGAATCACGTGTTTTATATCAACAATGCCATCAATCCTATATTATACACTGTTATCAACAAGACTTTTCGACAGGAATGTCGAAAGTTACTTAGCAAACGCTTGCGATGTAATCTGTGACTGTGAAACCATGAAACTTTCTCTGGAGAGAGTACACTCCAAAGAGGGGCTAGCCATGTCGATGACGGCTAAATGTTAACCTCTTTCAGAAAAGTACAACGTTGGTCGCTGATGCGTACATAAACGACAACGTTTAAGGAAGGCGTGGGTAATGGGCAACAGCGAGTCTGTTAAAATGGTACCATCAAGAATTTGATATTACAAAAATTTGGAAGAATTACAGAAACTTAAACGACCAACATTTTTTTTTAGTTTGGCTTTCTATTCAAATCATAGTTAGTTTTTTTTTTTGTAGATAAATTTTTTTAGAGGTTGGGCTTGGTAAAGAACTATCTCTTTCGGTGAAAAATTTATAAAAGCCTACGAGAATAATCACTTAAACGAATTTTGAAAATTCAACGATTGAAATTAATAAAAGACACAGATGCTTTTTTTTCCTGCTCTTTTATTCAATGAAAAAAAAATGTGCAAATAGTATTACCCATGCCTGACCTTAAGAAAGAAGATACAGCCCTCAAATAAATTGATCTTGTTAACAAAAGCCAGCAACCTGGACATACTGTACATATACTTACGGCTAAATAATAATAGCCCCCTTTAAAATGGCTATATTAAGACGTGAAGCTCATGTCATTTGGTTAGCCAATAAAAAGTTGTATCAGATTTGTCCCAACTGATAATGAAGTTTTATTTCATGCTCTTCGGTGGTTTATCGAGAAGTAACGGTGAAACTCTTCTATTAAAGGCGGAAACAGTAGTTCCCGCGCACTACTTCGCAAGGTAAACAGCGCGTGGCATTCAACCAGATGGAAATATGACGTAATTTATCCTACATTTCTCGCGCTTTCCGTAATATTGTAATGCGTTGTAATGCGGAGGGGGTAGGCCACGGGAAATTATCGAAAACAACTGTACTTGACTTTCATGTAAGGACCCCTTCCCCCCCCCCCCCCCCCCCCCCACAAAAGAGGCATGAAATAAATAGAATATTTGTTGGGGTTTTTTTCGGTGAAAGATCGAGATTGTGTGTGCCACTCGTGAAAATATTACCGATGATGTTCACGAGATGAAGTAACTTTCCATCTCTCATCGAAAAAACAAATATCCCCTGTCTTGTCATCGGTAAGTTATTATTTTTTTTTTTCAGTTGAAAGCATACCGTGTTATTACAATTGTGTCTACAGAAAAAGTCTTTTGCGGTATACTGATGATGTGAATGAGTGTACTGAGACGGCTGTTCTGACCCTTCACCATACAATCCCAACGACCCTTAGGAAGAAGGCTTTTGAAAACATGGTGAGAAAAAGAGAAAAAGCTGGTAACCAGCATTTTCTCTTTTTCTCACCATGTTTTCAAACGTTTCAAGGACAATTCAAATTATTCGAGCTTCATTTAATTTGTCGTCTGTGAATGCATTCGTTTGAGATAAGTCTAAACTATTGTAGTCTTGTACAAAATGTTAAATGAAATATACCTTGTAGTCAGAAAAGAACACCCATAGATAAAAACTTTCATCTTTCCCTCACTAGAATATTTCACAACATAACTGAAACTTTAGATTTTAGTTTGGTAAAGTCAACATAAGTTGCTTTTGCAGAAAAAGTACAAAAAGACCAGACTGTACGTTCTGTGCCGCTTGGTCTTGGTCTACACAGTCCGAGATTTGGAAAGATGTAGTAAAATCAGCCTTTAAAAGTGTCTGCAAGAGACACGCCAGCTGTTGCTCAAATGATGGAATTTGTCTTTGAAAGGGTTGAAAATATCTACAGAAAAGCAGAAAATACTAATTTTCAGCATTTCCCCCATTTTCCATAATGTTTCCTGATGGCTGTTTAAACATAGAATTGAGCTTGGTGTATCTTCCTAATGCAGTTAACCAAGCAAGCCATAGCAAAATTATGGATCAATAAAATCTATTCATGAAACACTCAACTGGATTTGGAGGTTCACTGGTCCTTAGGCATGTAGAAAATTGACTAAAAGCAAAAGGTTTCGACCCATGTCAGCCTGCGCGAACTGCGCAGGTTGACATGGGTTGATACTTTTTGCAATGCATTAAATCCCCCTTTTTACAGGGCATGCTGTTTAGTGGTGGTATAGAGTTTCAGTGTGGGCGTATTAGTTGCAATATAACAGAAAGAATATTCACCCTCTATCAAAAAATCGCCGTTTTAACGTTTCTAATGAAAAGGGATTTTGAACAACTTTCTGGAACAAGAGCTTCGCAGAGCGGCGCATATACGCCCGAAGGGGCTTGTCAGTGAAATGGGTTAAAATGAAGGATGTACCGTAAAAGAACAAGGCACTGGACAGTTAGGGATCACATATGAGACCATGGAGTTATTTATTCTTGTGCACTGCACTTCTCCTCAATGGGATCTATACACCTTTGAAGTATCATTTTTACACCTCCAGTAGTTTTTGAGTTATGCTCCTGACAAAATTTAGGTAAACAAAAATCAAAGGGCAATAACTCCTAAACTATGGGGCCAAAAGTTATGGTTCTTGTACACTGAACTTCTCCTTAATGTCATCTATCAACCTGTGAAGTTTCAGGCTTATATCTCATGTAGTTTTCAAGTTATGCACGAGACAAAATTTAAGTAAGAAAAATAACAAAGAGCAATAACTCCTAAATTATGCAATCAAGAGTTATGTTTTCTGTGCACTGCACTTCTCCTTGATGAGATCTATCCACCTATGAAGTATGATGTTTACACCTCTAATAGTTTTTGAGTTATGCTCCTGACAAAATTTAAGTATAAAAAATAACAAAGAGCAATAAATCCTAAACTATGGGGCTGAAAGTTATGGTTCTTGTACACTGCATTTTTCCTTAATGCCATCTATCAACCTGTGAAGTTTCATGATTATACCTCATGTAGTTTTCTAGTTATACTCTGGACAAAATTTAAGTACGAAAAAAAATAAAGGATAATAACTCCTAAATTATGCAATCATGAGTGATGGTTCTTGTGCAGTGCACATCTCCTTGATGAGATCTATCCACATGTGAAGTATCATGTTTACACCTCTAATAGTTTTTGAGTTATGCTCCTGACAAAATTTAAGTATAAAAAAAAAATAACAAAAGGCAATAACTCTAGAACGCCTGAAGAGATCCAAATTTAAAAAGTCACATACACAACTACACATCATAGAGATTCATTGTGGTAAGTTTGAACTTAATCCGATGGAAATTGTAGGAGGAGTTGCGCACACAGGAAATTGCTAACGGACGGACGAGCGGACGGACAGACGGACGGACGGACGAACGACCGGGGCCATAACATAATACGACCCTTCAGGCGCATAAAAAGGAGAAAATGCTGTTAACTAGCACTTTCTCAATTTTCCCACAATGTTTTCTTATCCTTCCAACTACCACTATTTAAGCCACATTACATTTGTCGTCTGCAAATGTTTTCAAACTGGGCATATCTAAAATTTATGTCGTCTACTATAGCGTTAACAAGCTATATTGTTACGTCTGAAGACCTCTTTTTTTTTAAATTTTCTCCCTATTAAACCATTCTTGTGTGCCTTTTATGCCTGGAATTCATTGTGTACCCTTAGTTCTTTAACAAACGACAAAAATTCACACTGGCTTGTTTAAATTGAAAACCTTTTGCAGACGATAAATTAGATACGGTTTGAATGACAGAAGTTGTTTTCAAAAGGGTACGGACATATTGGGGAAGTTACAACATGATGGTTACATGATTACCAGCATTTTCCTCTTTTTTTCACAAAAGTTTCAAAAGCTTCGTCCTGAGGATCCTTAAAACATTGGTTTGTGTGATAAAGGATTAAAGTCCCATACCCGTTAAAGGAAAAATGGCAAAGAAATTAAAGTAATCCGTTAAAAAGGTTGACAGTAGTTTCAGAAAAGCAACCAGAACGCTGTTAGCGTCACCAAGGCTATGATTAATAGGATGTTTTAAGAAAACCTCCTTTTCGATGCAATACCGATATATGGTAATGGGGTGTGAGATAATTTGCATACTGGTGGGATATCTTTGAATGAAAAGAAAAAAAAACGCAGAACGTATGTTTACCCAGAAGTATTTCCATCGATGCTGCTTTTCGACATCATCTTTTACATTTCTACTTTCTACTATACTCGCGCATGGATCTCTCTGCCTCCTGTTCTCTATCTGGTGTGAGCTATTTTTACAACGGAATCTCCGTGAAGAAAAGTGCGCCTCATCAGTTTACTAACGTTATTATCGATTTCTTCGGTATTTTTCACCTATTCTTGATGATATTTTGCCCTTTTCTAAGGAAATGGGAAGGGTATAGGGACATGAGGCTTTAAAAAAAAAAGGAACTTAGAAAGCGGTAGATAAAACTCAAGATTTCAAAGTTTCTTTTAACTGTAATTATTACATCGCATAGGGTAGTGTAGATCCAAGAGCAGACATGTGCGTTCTCGTGTAGAACCAAGATCACGCTGCACAGTATATGTATTCTGATATTAATCTATAATGGTCACAGAAAAAGAATTGAGTCGCACTTGGCAGCCTTAGGGTTGACTCCTTTGGCGCCAAAAATCGACCTCTTTCGACGGCTTAACTTATGATCTTTTCAAACTCAGATTTTTATATTATAGGTGTGACTAAACAAGCTGACGGTTTTGATTCAAGTTCATACTGCATGTTCTGTGCTGTCTTATCTTGATTTTTGCCGTGCGCATGGGCCCCCGTTTTCGCTCATGAAGGAGTCATAACTATATTACAGATACAAGGCATTATCAACATTTTTAGAAAATGGAAACAACGCTGTGAGATGACCTCAGAACACGATGAATAATTGCTTTCTTTCTAAGGAATAATAGTTTCCTGGAGAGTCGGATGTGAAGGAGAAGAAATATCCGCACAAACCCCTATGCCATCAAATATCGGTTTACCTACACCATATGATTCTTTCTTTTAACGCCCTGTGGAAGAAGGCTTTCGAAAACATTATAGTGGAAGAAGAAATTGCTAGTAACGAATTTTTTTTTTTTTTTTTCTTCCAAAATGTTTTCGAACAATTCAAAGACAAATCCAAATAAATGAGCTTCATTTAATGTGATGTCTGAAAGTGTTTTTAACTAGGAAGGGTCTGGAAGTTTATCGTTCTGTGAAGGATTAATTGAAATCATCTCGGGATCGTCGGTAATATCACAGGCTTTGAAGCTCTTTATTGACAGCATCAGGCAGGTGTTGTCAGGTCACAGGTGATTCTTTTGTGACAAATTTCGTCATCTATATGAATCAAGCTCCGTGGAAAGGGGTTGAATGCATCTGCAAAAAGTATCGACACATGTCAGCCTGCGCAGTTCATGTAGGCTGATTTGGCTGGAAACCTTTTTGCTATTGATCAATTTCATGCACTATCATGCACCATTCTTCCTCATGATTCAGTTGGTTGTTAAACAAATTTTATTTCGTAGGTCCACAATCATAATTAATGGCCTGCAACACGCGAAAAGGGACATTCGGACATTGGCGTAAAATGTCGTCTCGGATAAGCCTGCGCAGTCCGTGCAGGCTAATCCGAAACGACACTTTCCGTATTTATGTAAATTTCCGTTTTGCGCAAGTCTACTGTATCACAAAATCTAATGCAGTCGTAAAGTGCCGTCTCGGAATAGCCTGCGCGGACTGCGCAGGCTGATCCGGGACGACACTTTACGCAAATGTCCGAATGCCCCTTTTCGCGTGTTGCAGGCCATATTATGATGACTTGCTCGGTATAATGTATCACGGAGATGCATTAAACCCCCTTTTCCCAGAGTCCCGCTCATATTTAAAGCACTATATGAAGTGTCCAGCACTCTTCCTAATCAAACACCACCATTGGTCATTAATCGGTAATTTTCAAATATTTCTTAACTTCACTGAAAAAGATAACGCTTTTATCGTATTCGGCGATAATTCATCCATCAAAACGGTCACCAAAAAGTAAAATAGATAAATGTTATGAAAGATAAAAAGGTCGACATATCAAGGTCGGACAATATGTTTGAGCCATGCTCTGGGAAATGGGGTTCTAACGCATCTCCGTGATGCACTTTACCATGCAAGTCATTACATAATTATGGATCCAAAAAATCCATTTTGTATAACAACCTTCTGAATCATGAGGTACACAGGTCCTTTGAAATTGACCGATAGCAAAAATTTCGACTCAGGTCAGCCTGCGCAGTCGACATTTTGACAGATACATTAAGCCCCTTTTCCACAGAGCATGACACATATTCATATCTTTTATAATGTTTGCGTACCGATAGATACATTATCACAAAAACACGAGAAAATCAACGGCTTTTCATTTTATTCTAGGCACAGAATATGAAATGATTACCGGTAAATGACCGCTGGTTGTGTTCGATATGGAATAAAGTTGGACACTTTGTCTTATGTACTACCTATATGTATTTAAGGGTCCAATAACGACCAAAAACACGAAGCAGGTGTTTAAATTCTTTAAAGTTTAAGTCATACCATGTAAAAATATAGAAAATATTGTGAAGATGACAACCTGTTATTGTGTGGTCGGTCCAAGTGTTAGTTGGTGGCAGGAAAAAAAATGAATTTCAAAATCAGGCTAAAAGTAAACAAAAGAGAGTGACCTGGCAGGTTTTAACCTAATTTTGAAAATAATTTCTCTGCCACCGACTAACACTTGGACCGACCGTACAATAACAGATTGTCATCTTCGCAATAATTCCCATACTTTTGTATGGTATGAGTTGAATTTAAATGCATTTGAACACCTGCTTTGTTTACTTTGGGCAGCTATTGCTACTTTAAATGACGAAGATAATCACAAAACGGTCGCTTGTGGATCAGATAAATGGGTTATGGTAACCAAAATACCAAAGAAACAAGAAAAAGGTGTTGTTTTCAACTGAAGTCATATTACAAATACATCGAGTGCAAAAATAATCGAGGCTGGGGGGGGGGGGGGGGGGGGCTTCATTTTGTGCTTCTGCAAATAAAAATGGCGTTTTTGTCTTACTCTTAAAGTGAACTTTGAACTCATCCATTTCGGTAATGGGGTCATTTCACCAAGTACGATGTCAAAAGATCGCACGCAACCACGCCAGACTATAGTTGCAGCTCGGTTTTCTCAAAGGCGCGGGCAAAATCCGTGTGATCAACTCGATTTTTTTCTGTGTAAGCTCTTTATGTTCGATGTCTTTTCGTATGACCGTCGATGTGAAAACTTTACATACGCTCTATAGACGGTGTACATACCATCTATCTGTCTCTTACCACTCGATTTGACGTTATCTTAACCTGACCAAGACTAGTTCTGTTCGACCAATCTGTTACATAGCATCAATCTCTCAGCGATCTATCCTCGCAAACGTGCGACCTCGGCCGATCACGACTCAATATAGGCCGATCTAGCTACGTAGGAGATGCAACGTCGCCTCAATCAAAACGATTTAGATACAATCTGCAATTTTTAGCCTGGCTTTGTCCGCTAAATTCTCGACTTTTTCTAGGTATATTCTCGACTGAGCTACGCAAAAATTAGTCATGGTCGCCCGGAATTGCGTGCGGCCCTCTGCGAACATATAAATTTAAGACCCAATGATCGGCAGCAGACCATCATTTTTTGTCTAACAAGATGGGCCAAATCACCCTGCATCATGCATGCCCTGAAACAGCAGCAAGACACCATGATTAGGCTATGCTTAATAGGCTGAAAATGAGGAGAAAGAGATATACTAAGAAGATATACTGGGTTGCTCCATGGCTGCGTGAACACCAGAGAGAACATTATGATCAGTACACCTCCCTCATGAAGGATCTTAGGTTAGCGAACGAAGCTTCCTACCGGTCCTATCTCCGTATGCCCTAAGAGATGATTGACGAACTGTTGGCCCAGGAGAGTTGAAGCTTAAACTTCTAGTCTCGATTGTCCCTCGGCCAGTGCGTCCTTTATGCGGCCTTGCTCGCCTTTTCGACGCTCTCTGTATAACTTGTAGATCGACTCTTAGTTTTTGTCAAACAAAACGAGCTACGATCTTTTTTTTTTTTTTTTTTTTGAGGTGGGGCGGGGGATGGGGGAGAATCATTCCTCAACCATGTGTAACTACGGGAGACCAAGGTGTGACCAACCCTTGGTCAACCATCGACTATGTGCAACTTGCGGCAATATAGCCACGCTCTGAGATCGCAGCTCAGTCTTCCGGGAATATTTTTCGGTGAAATTATAGTTTAAAGTACGACAGAACCTTTTTTGACAGACCTTTGTATTCATCGGTTGGCTATTCCATAATGTCAAGACAAGTGCACAAATAAACAGAGCTGGAACTCAAAATGCCTTTATTTACACCAGATCAGGAGGCACAAGAATGAATATCAACGGTTGGACAACTTCTGAAATATTCCACTAGTGCTTTAACATCTCATAAATATTCGAAGTGAAAACTCCCGTTTGCATACAAGTTGCTAAAACAATAGATATCAGCCCTCGCTGAAGGAACAGAGCTGATATCTATTGTTTATTAATGCATCGAACATTATCGTGATCTGCCTGACCAAATATCTAAACAAATCACTGATAAATCATCGGCGATACTGCCTCCCTCGACGATATTCCAGTCAGTATTTAATAAGCTATGTCTGTTTCGGTCATGTTAAACTGACGTATTCATAGGAAATTAATTTACTTGTATTATTTTAGATTTTTAACTTCTTATCAATTTTTAGAATGATATATCTAAATAATTGATTGTGGTGTTACATGGTCCTACAATTGGCAATGGCATTTGGTAACGGCTTAAAATAAAGTTAGGAACCGTGTTATTTTAGAACAAAATTTTACTTTCTGTACAGTCTGATCTTGCTGTATGCCGTCCACGAAATTCGGTGAAAGTTAAGAGATATGCATGTTGCGTCCCCCTCTCTTGGTTATTGTTACAATTGATGCCGTTTTAGTCCCACCTTGTAGTTTCCTCTTGCACCTGTAAGTTTGAAAAAAAACTTGTTGAAAAACTGATTCTGTGCATCATATTTAGGCGTATACATGCTTATTCACCTTTCAATATTTATCTATCGGACATGTCACATCTTATTTTTGTTTTGCATGTAACCTCTAAACGGGTCCCATTCACTTCTATGTAGCAAATCCGATCCCTCTGAAACCGGTATTATTACAAAATAAAACTTGATTTACCTTTGGAACAACTTCATTTGAAAATATTCAGCCGCTGTCCTAATAAATAATGGGTAGAATCATTCAGAATTCAATCAAAACACTTTCATGTCGGATTGCCGACGGTGTTGGCACCATGTTTTTAGTCATGCAGACGGCTGCATAACAAACTGAAATTAACAACAGGTTTTTTAGCGAAGTCTGTTTCAATGATCGAACAAGACCGTGCCGAACAAGATGTCGTTTTAAAACGACATAATACGATTCTGTAAGTTGCATTACCCCATTTATCGTGGTTCATTCGGAACGATCGCATCTCTTCCACGCCAATTCATTACAAAAAAGAGTTTAGTTTAAACATATTTTATTGCCATTATTTACAAATTCTTACATAAAATACATTTTTACATAGAATATAAATAAGACAATAGGGTTTGGCTACAAGTTCTCACAACTTAGATTCGGCCATCCCCTTATTGAACATATATACTATTCAGTCTTCAAAAGAAAAAAAGAGGAGAATATCCTAAATAGAAATATTTTAACAGATAGAGAAGATTTTCTTGAACGGCAATAAATAAACTGGAAGACATTAAGAACGTGTTGTGAATAGCAATAATAACATTATGTTAAATAGGAGGAAAAAAATGACATAAATGTAGCTGTGAAAAAACACCTAAAGGGTGGGAGAGAAAATCTTAGTGTCAGTCGGTAAGAGGGCAGATCGGATTTTTGGTGCTGCAAAGCAAACTATTTATCAAACCTCTTTGTGTCCTGTATGAAATTTTGAACTGAGTTAAATATGAATGAATTTTCACCATAATCGAGGTTGTCAGATCCAAACAGTAGGAGCTGTAGAGAAAACGGCGTAATTCTCGAAACAATTTAATACGCGGTTCAGTGAAATTAGGACACTGAAAAAGAAAGTGTTCGGCGTCTTCAGCAATGTATCCACAACTACATGTAGGGAACGGGGATATGTGGTTCGAATAAAGATCGAAGTTCAAATTACTACAATTATTCCGCAGTCTTGTGTGTAAAACAGATAGTCTCCTCTGTCCTACAAGATAATGTCGCGGTACAGGCGGCGCAGAGAAACGTTGTAAAATGCGAGATTTAAAAAGTGAAATGGATGTTATGGATTTGATATCATCCGGGAGTTCATTCCAAAGGGAGACAGCAGAAGGAATAAAGGAACTACGCCGATCTTCAAGAGTCATCCAACCAATTTCCTTATATAAATTATCGAGAGATGCGGATCTGGTGATTTCTGTAACTAGTCTTGCGGCCTCAATTTGGATTTTTTCAATAGTTCCCTTTTCACGTGAAGTACAATTATCCCAAACTATTGAAGCGTATTCAAGAAGGGGTCGTAAAAGAGAGATGTAAATTTGTTGAAGTGAGTCTCGTTTAACTATGAATTTTAAGTTTCTCATGATGCCTAGTAATTTGGACGCTGATTTAGAAATGTTATTTATATGTTCAGCTTACTTGGCATTACTGCTCAAAGTAAGTCCTAAATGTTTATGGCTATCTACAAATTGAATTTGGACATTATTGAACAGTAAGTTAGGGGGAGAGACATTTTTGTTCGTGATTAGCACTGCAACTGTTTTAGAAGGATTGAACGTAACAAGCCAACGTTCAGCCCATTGAGATATCATTTGTAAATCATGGTTAATAATACCTTCAATATCAGGGACATGTGAGGCAGAGCACGCCAAGGATGTGTCATCAGCAAATAGTCTAGAAATGCTTAAGAAGTTATCAGAAATATCATTTACATATACAAGAAAGAGCAATGGATCGAGTACAGAGCCTTGAGGAACTCCGGCATTAATTGACCTTGACCTTGACCTTGCCGTTTTTACGATTACAGATTACTTGCGGGAAGATACCAAATCTAGAAGAGAGCCGTTGATTCCTAGTTGACGTAATTTAAAAATAAGACCTTGATGCCAAACTCTATCAAATGCTTTAGATGTACATGTATCACAAAATACCATACAAGTGCTTTGCTTGGCATCAAGCGACGATACAACTTGGTGATATATCTCAAGCAGTTGGTGGACAGTGGAATGGCCTCTTAAAAAGCCTGACTGTTTTTCGTAAATCAATCGATTAGAGAAAAGGTAATTATAAACGTGTTTATAAATACATCTTTCCATAGGTTTACCTAAACAACTTAATAAAGAAATTGGACGATAATTGCTAACAGATGATTTATCGCCCTTTTTGAACAGTGGGTTTACAATGCACTCCTTCCATTTACATGGGAATTTCGTGTCCGTGAGAGACTTATTAAAAAGTTTAGTAAGAGGTTTACTTATACTGTATTTTGCTAGTTTTAGTAATTTGTGACTAATAAGGTCTGGCCCAACAGCTTTGTTGGTACTTAAGTTGCTTATAATATTTACGATTTCTTCCGTTGAGATACGGATTTCATTAAGTCTACTATTGGTTATGGAGTCAAAGGGAGGTAAGTTTGCATTAGTATCATCAACTGTCGAAATAGACGAAAAGAATCGATTCAGACACTCAGCTTTTTCCTCGTCTGTACAATGAAGGTGTTCATGACCATTTTCAGTCGTTTTCAAAATTGGTAAAGTATCACATTTTTTGTTTCTATTTACCAATGTACGGATATGTGTCCAAAAGGTTTTTGGGCATTCATTGCGAGAACTAGACTACGTTTCGTCAATATTATTTAAATACCTTTGCTTAGCTTCTTTTATAAACTTTTTTACTTTATTACGAATAACTTTGTATTGTATCCAGTCGGTTTGCCGTCCATGTTTTATCACAAGTTTTATAAGTCTGTCGCGATGTCTACTGAAACGTCTAATTTTTGAGTCATACTAAGGCCGGTCGTTGGGTCTTATGGTAACTTCTTTCGATGGTATGCAGCGGGACATTATTTCTGAAAGTCTGACGGTGAAACGTTCACATGCATCGTCAATGTCGAGTCAATGAAGTCCCAATTTTCGGTCTCAATAAGTCGGTTCAGTTCGTCGGAGTTAGCTCGATCATAATACCAGACCTTCCTTTTTGAACAGGAAACGGGCAAGTGGACAAATTCAAAGAAATTATGTGTTGCTTGGTGGTCACTAATGATCGGTTCAACGTCGATGGTGTCTGCTTGTTTTACATTTATGTGATCTGAGACTAGTATAGGGTCGATAAGTGTTGCGGTGTTATTCGTCACTCGGGTAGGTTTGTTGATTACGTTTGTCAAAGTATTTATACCCATAACATTTGTAAGATGGTTAATTGAGTCATTAAGCAAATCTTGATTAAGATCTCCAACGATAATTATGTTTTTCTAAAGAAATATTAAGGTTTTCCCAAAAGGCCACAGGCGTTGTCGGAGATCTGTAGACAGTGCATAGAAGAAATGATAAACTACGGTATTTGACCTCTACCCAAATAGAATGGATGGATGACAGCTCTAAGTCATGTCTTCTCTCGGATAGAAAAATGTTTGACACATAAACAAGAAGTCCTCCTGAGTTAGCCGTAAGGTCGTGTCTGAAGATGGTGCTGTCGTGCGTATCGACTGTCAAGTCAGAGTCTAAAATTATATTTTCAAGATGAGTTTCTGTAAAACACATAATGTCGAAATCAGACAAATGGTAATGTATAAAATCAATCTTGTTGCGTATGCTACGAATATTAAGATGTACAATCGAAAGGCAACCGTTATTTGTTGTAGAATCATGGATTATCGGACCTGGATTAGTTTCGATATCACCAGATAAGATCAACAATAATATTATAATAATATGAAGCAGTATATTGACTTTTATAAATAGGAAAAAGGTTTTAAAATTCGAATAATTCTTTAACTTGAAAAGAGAAACAAATAACTTGAAAAACTTGAAGAAATATCAAACAAGTTCAAAAAAGAGTGGTGTTGAATCGGAATGGATTAAGCTTATAAATAGGCAAGTTTTGTACAAATATCCTTTTTCAATCGAGAAATTATTTATCAATCTTACTTCTGATGTATATTTTATTAAACAAGTTCAGTTAAAAGTATCAAAATTTGCTGTTAATACAGCGACAAAATTGGATGTCGGACTTTGCTAAAGGAAACTATGAAGGAACCGATAAGACCCTACGTACATGATGAATGTCAAAATGAAAAATAACGTACGTTGGTCGTTCTAAATAGGACTAAAACTTCCTATGAAAGAAAGAGATTCAGAGAGCTGTCGTCCTTGTTTGTCTCATTAACTTTTTGCTTAAGACTTCTAAACGCGACTCAATCGGCTATTGCGAACAGTGCAGATCAAGATCAGACTTAACAGAACGTGCAGTCTGATCTTGGATCTATACTATCCGAAAATGTTGAGATACTTATGCAAGGTCAAGGGCAACACTTGGTTTTTTTTTAATCGCAAGTCTGTTTTATGTATTCGGTATAATGAGGGTTATATAAATTATTTCTATTCGGAGATATTTCTAGATTCGGAGGCAAATTGTGCTTCTGATAATGAATAAAAGGCTCCATAAAACCGGATGGTTTCCTCTAATTATGTGAGGCTGGAGAGAGTAAACAAAGTAATTTTTACATAATACTTGATTACATAAGGATAAAAGCAATGGTATTTGTAAACCAAAGCTGCTGCAAACAGACGGATTCCTCACCCTCCATAGATTGCCTTGTTACTGGATCAGGAAATAAAATCAAAGGACCACAGTTCCTGTAATTACGACCTTATTTCATGTTAATTGTATTATTTAATATTTTCATACTTTGATTGAATTTGGGTCTATATATCGTCGCCACTGGTTGCTCATATGGGCGACGCCCGTAAAGACTGTTAGTTTTGCTACGGAGATAGTGCAAGATACAGAACGAAACCCATCCAAAGTTACGCCTGGTTCTTTAACGTGGTCGGTGTACTCGTATAACACCGTCACACGGGACCTCGGTTTAATGTCTTATCCGATAGACAATTAGTAATTTTAGATGGCCAGCCATGGGGCCCGAACCCACACCCTCACGTGACTCAAGACTTGATGCTTACAAGTCCTACGCGCTACCACTTGAGCCATGCAGGCTGGTCAATTTCATACTTTTCACTCCATCGTTCAATTCAGATGAAATTTATAGCATATGTCAATGATATATCCAAAGATACGTCGCCAAATTTGGTCTTAGAATATTAAGGCCCAGTAGCGACCAAAGGTAAACCATACAGGTGTTAAAATGCCTTTGAATTTAAATCGAACCATTTAATAGTATGGAAACTATTGTGAAAATAACAATCTATAAAACAATCGGTCGGTCCAAGCGTTTTCCTCCGGCAGAAAAATGAATTTTCAAACTAGGAAAGAAGTTTTTAAGTCGCTCTAGATATCTTTTGTTTACTTTTAAAATCCATTTTCTGCGGCGACTATCACTTGAACCGACCACACAATAACAAATTGGCATCTTCATAATATATGCCATACGTCTAAATGATTCTTTTTAAATTCAAATGTATTTTAACATCTGCATTGTTTACCCGTTTCTGGGCCTTTAACTCTTCCAACGCCAAATGTTATGGACTTGACCTCGTTCTAAGGGCCGGAAATACAATCCACCGAAACTCGGAAAGATTTTTGTCCTACAGGTTTGAATGAGCAAGCGGGCGGCATAGAATCAAGATCAGACTGCACGCTTTGTGCAGTCTTATCTTGATCTATGCCGTCTGCAATAGCCCTGTTCCCGCCTGTGGCGCTAGAAGAGTGAAGGATTGATTTCTTTTCGAGGGCCTTGTGAAGCGGAAGTCATTCACAGCGACATTTACAGCGGAACGTTGTCATGGCAACAAACGGATTCGAATTCGCATTTTCAGCATTAATGTCCATATCAGTTACATGAATCAGATGTCGTGGTTAACCTTTTGCCAAACAATCCAGTGATTTAAGGAACAAAAAGAAGCAAATGCTCCCTTGAAAACATTGAGGAAAAAGGAGAAAACGCTGGTAACCAGCATTTTCTCCTTTTCTCGCAACGTTTTTCATCCAAGAAAATGCATTGAATATATATTTCTTCTTAATTTTCGTCTACGGATGCGTTCAGATTGGAAGGGTCTAAAGTTTGTCATTTGGGCAAGAGTTAATGAAACTAGATTTTGATTCTATAAAGGATTATAGCTATTCTGCGTATGACAAAATCAGAGGCCGTATTCTTCACTTTATAATACATGTACCCAAGGAATCATTGACCTTTTCGTCAAAGAATCAATGTTTCAAAGTGTCGAAACCAAGACAAAAATTTCACCTTTTCCACCTATCAGAGAGGTCCGGCTCATATATACTAATGTCGCTCTTATGGTCTGCAGACGATCTGAATTTGGAAGAGTCTATAATTTGTCGTCTGGGAAAAGGATCAAGGTTTTCTACAACGTTTTTAAAGTCAGCAAGAAATTCATAAACAATGGCTGGTTTGACTCTTAGCTAAACCGTCCCGTGTTTTAATGACCTTAGGGAATAAAGCTGTTGATCACATAGTCGAAGAAGGAGAAAATGCCATCATTTTCTCCTTTTCCCACATTGTTTCCTTTCAAAGACAATTTTACTTGCATTTTTTCCTTTTCCCCAATTTTTCTTAAAAGTTTGAACACACTCAGGCTAGTTAGAACATGAGATTGTTTGGTCAAGGGTTAAACGCAACGCAAAATGTAACGTAACACCTTAACGAGGACAGACATGGGCATTTGATGCCATTCAGTTTTGCTTAATAATTAGTTTGCTTGATTCTCCCTGGGAAAAACAAAATGAGCCGTGCTCTGTGAAAAGGGGACTTAATGCATCTGTCAAAAGTATCGACCCAGGTCAGCCTGCGCAGTCCTCGCAGGCTGACCTGGGACGAAACTTTTCGCTATTGGTCAATTTTCTGTATATCAAAGGACCAGTCTATCTCATGATTAAGTCGGTTGTTTAAAAAAGTGGCTCTTATAGATCTATAATTAGGTGATGACTTGGGCAAGTATCATGTATCACGGAGATGCATTAAGCCCCCTTTTGCCAGAGCAGGGCTCAAAACTTATTTTGATTCTTGATTAACTCGTTACCAAATAACAAAATTTTAGACTTGCCTCATTTGAAGGCATTTGCATACGATAAAATAAAAAGGACTCAAGATTTCAAACATGTCTTTCGAAGAGTATATAGAAAACATTGTGGGAATAGAAGAAAATGCTGGATACCAGCATTTTCTCCTTTTCCCACAATGTATTTTATAGGCAGGGTCGTTAAAAACCTGTTTTGTATAGTAAAGGGTTAATTAATTCGTTTGTTTTGCTCTGAAAATAATTCTTGTCTTGAAGTCTTCATTAAAGTGAGATAACATCGGAAAAGTTTGTCTTTTTTCTCGTATTTGTATTTTTCATCTGTATGTGCGAGATACGGAAGATGCAAAGAAATGTAAATACAAGATATACAAGAAATATCTTTTAAAGAAAAAAAGACGGCGTAATTGTGCCAGCAAGTGGGCTTGGGTCCTTACAATAAACATGTCTGCATTCTTGACCAATCACAGCTTTCTATTTATTCATTTGTTATCAATACCAAAAAGCAGGTCAAAAACCAGCACATTCAGCAACGACGAAAAAAAAAATTGTAGCTCTTCGCTGCCAACAGGTGACAAAAATTCGACCCTATTGAGTACGATATGGCTTTCAACACGCGAAAAGGGGTATTCGGACATTTGCGTGAAGTGTCGTCTCGGTTCAGCCTGCGCAGTCCGCGCAGGCTAATCCGAGACGGCACTTTACGACTACATTAGATTTTGTCCTGCAAGAGACTTAAGCAAAACAGAAAATTACATAAAAACGGAAAGTTTCGTTTCGTATTAGGCTGCGCGGACTGCGCAGACTGATCCGAGAAGACACTTTACGCAAATGTCCGAATGCCCCTTTTCGCGTGTTGCAGGCCAATTATACGAATCTATTTCATCTGCGATTGAACATGATTTTGGTCAAAGTTTATCATTAAGTAACGACCTTCACGTTCTGTTCCGTCTGATCCTTATGTCTGTCTGTCTGTCTGTCAGTAATGTCCGTCCGTCTGTCTGTCTGTCTGCTTGTCTGTGTGTGTTTCTCTCTCTCTTTCTTCTTTCTCCTCCCTCTTTCCTTTCTCTCTTTCTTTTTTATTTCTCTCACTATTTCTGTCTGTCTGGCTGTCTGTCTGTTTAATTTGCAGACATAATCAGGTACATATTAGCAGCAAATGTCAGCACCATCAAATATAATGTCTGGTAAATTAGTGAATAATAACGGGGACGCATGCAGTTTTTTTTTTTAGTAGCTAAAGCTTTTAAGGTGTATTATACCTCGAAATAAATCAAATGGATTCGACGTTTTCATTCGCGATGGATATCAGGAATTCTTGTCAGCTTATTTCAGACATGCTCTGTTAAAAGGGGGCTTAATGTATCTGCAAAAAAGCATCGACCCAAGTCACCCTGGTCAATTTCTGCATGTTAAAGGACCAGTATACCTCAGATTCAATCGATTGTTAGGCGCAATGGATCTTTTGGATTCATGATTATGTAATGACTTGTCAGATATAATGCATCAAGAAGATGCATCAAACGCCCTTTTACCAGATAACGGCTAATTTATTTCGCGGTTTTTCAATATTTTTAGTTAGAACTTGATCAGTGTGGAAAAAGAATTGAACGGTGCTTAATAGTTAGTTAACCTTTACAAAACGATTCCGTTTCAAATGACGACCCGTATGAGGAAGGTTTTAAAACACATTGTGAGAAAAAAAGAAAATGCTGGAAACCAGCATTTTCTCCTTTTCTCGCAATATTTCCTACCCTTTCCAGATCCAATGCCATCATTCGAGTCTCATTTAATTTGACATATGCAAATGCTTTGAATTTGTAGGTGTTTAAGTGTTGACATCTTGTGAAAAGTTAAATGGACAGGGAATAAATTTAAAGTGGTTACATGGGCAATAAGTGTAACAGTGCTTTATAAATGAGCCGTGCTCTGTGAAAAGGGGGCTAAATGCATCTGCGAAAAGTATCGCCCCAGGTCAGCCTGCGCAGTCCGCGCAGGCTGACCTGGGCCGAAACTTTTCGCTATTTGTCAATTTTCTGTTTGTCAAAGGACCAAGCTACCTCATGTTTAAGTCAGTTATTGAAAAAAGTGGCTCCTACGGACCCATAATTATGCGATGACTTGGGCTAGTATCGTGCATAACGGAGATGCATTAAGCCCCCTTTTGCCAGAGCGCGGCTCAAATACATGTATGTCCTCTGTACCCCTTCTTCTTCTTCTTCTCTCCTCATCCACATCCTCATCCTTTTTCTCCTTCTTTCCCTTCTTTTTCGTTTACTTCTCCCCCCTTTTTTTTTCTCGTTTTTTCTTCTTCTTTGTCTTCTTCTTCTTTTTATTCTTCTTGCTCTTCATCATCATCTTCTTCTCATTTTTCTTCTTTACTTTGAAACCCACTTTTACATACATCTCTGACACGATGAACACAAAACACGATGATTCAAATGTCCACCATCATCAAACAGTTCTATATTCATCAGATGATTTCCCAATACAGTTACAATCTAAACAAATACGATTTAGAGATATATAGAACGATAAATTCAGTTTGATTTATTAGTTTTTTAGTATTTTTACCTGTATAGTGCATTCTTGTTTAGCTTTATGGACAGGGATGGGCAAGACTGAATTTCTTTCCTCCCCACCTAACATCCCCACCCCATTGCCCTCCTCCAATATTCGAGGGGCTCTAGTCCCTGCTTTCAAACCAACCCCTCCCCCCACGAGGAAGATCAACTTTTTATTGCAGTTTATATCATGTTTCGCCGAGTCCCGGTAGCTCAGTCGGTAGCGTGTAGGACTTGAGAACACGCGGTCCAGGGTTCGATCCCTGGCTACGACCCCTGGCTAGGCCAATTTCTTTCCGAGGATTGATGATAGTCACTGCGACAAGATTCATTCCTCTCTCACCGCTTACCATTGTTTCGACAATGATTATGTGGGAAAGCAGCCAGTGGCTTGGAAAGGAAATTGTGCAGAGTACTGGTAAAAGAAACTCCAGGAATGCATGGATAGGTGCACTGGCATAACTGAAATAATGTTGAAAACGGCGTTAAACACCATACCATCAATCAATATCATGTTTCTTTGCGGTCACTGTAAAGTTCAAGGAATCTCGACGACATTTCAGTCTTGCGGCATCTTTAACCTCTTTTGTGTCATAGGCACAAGCATGTGCTTTTGCGAGCGGCCTAGAGAAAGATCAGCCTGCACAGAATGTACAGTTTGATTTTTTTTATTTGTACCTTCCGCTGGCCTAGTCAAACCTATATATTTTAGAGTATTTGAGGCATACTCTGTGAAAAGGGGGCTTAGTGCATCTGCAAAAAAGTATCAACCCATGTCAGCCTGCGCAGTTCGCGCAGGCTGACCTGGACCGGAACTTTTTGTTTATGGTCAATTTTCTGCATGTTTCAGGGTTCTTCCTCAAGATTAAGTCGGTTCTTAGAGAAAAAGGATTTTATGGATCGACAATTATAAGATGACTCGCTTGGTATCATGCATTAAGCCCCCTTTTGTCTCACTTGGTTGTATTTTAAGCCGTCGAAAGAAGTCGTATAAACTCCTACGTAATGGAAATTAAAAATTTTCGGCCAATAGAATACCTCAAAATACTGCCATTTCAAAGTTTTTTCATCGGAAAGAAAATCTCACCTTATCGGACAGCGTAGATCCACGATCATCGAACGGCGCGTTATGTGCATTTTGATCTTGATCTACATTGTCCGAAAGAACGTTTTGGGTTGCGCTTTGCAGCCTAAGGGTTTAAAAAGAAAATAAAGGGATGCATTTTTGCTTATTTGTAATTGATATTGATAACAAGAAGCATCTGTTCTTTAATCTGATCTGTATTTAATTTGTAATGTCATATGATGGTCTCTCGGAGATGTTTTCCAGTTCTTTAATCTGATCTGTATTGAATTTGTAATGTCATATGATGGTCTCTCGGAGATGTTTTCCAGAACACTTTCCAGTTTCCTTTTCTTTTGACAACGTTAAGGGGAAGGCATAACTGCCCACCTTTTCATTGTTCCTTTTTCGACAACACTGTTCATACGAATCTAATTAAAGAAATATCCTTTCCTCTCCATGGCGCGACCCAGTGCATTTTCGCGGACAGTGTGTATTGAGATCAGATGGCAGAGAGCATGCACCCTGAACTTTGATATACACTTTCCGAGGCAGTGAGATTTGTTCCCAACGAAAAGAACCCTGAAATCTGTATATTTTGAGATTTTACCATGGACATGAAATGTTTTCAATCAAGTTATCTAGCAGACCTTATTCTTTTAAAATACAAGGAAATGTTGAACATGTGAGGGACATTTTAGCAAGGCATAGTTGTAATGCTTTGTTATACATGAAAATGTACCCAGGGTCGTACCAGTTGGCGTTAAGCCATATTTTTGGTTCCACACTAAGGTTTTTGCACCAAAAGCGGTGCGATCACATACATGTAGATACCTTTTAGTTGCACCCGTCATGGATGTTGTTTGTTCGATCGCCGCCCAAAAAATGGTTACTTATCAACCCTTTAAGATGTTTTTGTTTGTAACCTAATTCGGATCGCGCACATGTCTGTATGATGATCGTATGTAAAAGTCTGTTTCTACGGATTCTTCTCTTCCATTACAGTATTGCAGACGCATGCCGCAGGTGCGATGTGTTAACATTGTCGCCATTGCTACTTTGTCCGGGTACTGTATATATATACTGGGTGGTATTTACAGCAATTTTTGACGGTACAATTGTTCCAGTTATATCACGGCGAAAGTTCACTCAATCATGTCATCTCAGGGTTTCATCTGTGTTTAGTTAAGGCTCTGCAATAATCATTGCACTAAAGGATCAAACATTGAACCCACGGAGGACAGATCACTTCCTACAGGACTGAGCAATAAAGAATATAGAGTATAAAACTAAATATTCTTCCTTGATCACGTGACGAGAAATGATATCTACATTACACGCCGCTGCTTTAGTCCTGTATAAAATGATCCCGTTTTAATGACTTTAAAGATAAGGGTTTTGAAAACATCATGGGAAAGAAAGAAAATGCCAGTAACTAGCATTTTTCTCCTTTTCAACGTTTTCAACCCTTTCAAAGACATATGCCATAACTTCATGTATTCTTAAACTTTCGTTTGCAAAGGGTTTTCAAGGGTTTGTACAGAGCCTATACCAGTAATGAAAAATAATCCATTCTCGTATTCATTGGAGGGAAATAACATCTCGTCTCATATACTACTGCAAGCAAATTATTCTGCGCATTAAGATAGTTTTACAGATAATAACTTCAGGAATAATAATCAAAGCACTGAGAGCCTTATTTCGACCTTCTATCAAATGGTTCAATAATAAAATGACTCGGGGGCGGAGGCTTCCAAACACATTGTGGTGACAGAAACAAATGCTAGCGACCAGGACCAGTATTATCTATTTCCCCTACAATTCTTCATACACAAACTTAATAAATGGAGCCTCACAAGCAGAAATTGCTCAACACGAACAAGTCTTTAGTAAATTTTCTTCAAAAGTTATCTGTTAAAAAAGTACATAAAAGTGTGCAGGAGGCAATTTCTTAAAGCTAACTATCACTCGGTCAAGATAAACAACATGTATCACATTTTGCTCTCTTTAATTTGTTCAGTGTAATATCATTTACATATACTGTGAAAAATTGAACAACAAAAAATCAGATTACATTTATTTTGGAAAAAGGAGGGTTGGGGTGACAGTCAAAAACAGAAATCCGTAAAAAAAAGGTTTTACTTAATTATTGAGTATATTGATCTTAAAGTTTATAATTGGCCTGCAACACGCGAAAAGGGGCATTCGGACCTTTGCGTAAAGTGTAGTCTCGGATCAGCCTGCGCAGTCCGCGCAGGCTAATCCGAAACGACACTTTCCGTTTTTATGTAATTTTCTGTTTTGCGGAAGTCCACTGTATCACAAAATCTAATGTAGTCGTAATGTGCCGTCTCGGATTAGCCTGCGCGGACTGCGCAGGCTGATCCGAGACGACACTTTACGCAAATGTCCGAATGTCCCTTTTCCCGTGTTGCAGGCCCTATAAGCGATGCTCCAGCAAAAAGGGTTTTATGCATCTCCATGATGCAATATAGTATGCCATCATCTAATTTTTGGCCCATAAAATCCTTTTTGTCTAACAACCGAATTATGAGGTATACGGGTCTTCTGACATGCAGAAGATTGACCAATACCAAAAAGAATTGACCCAGGACTGTGCAGGCTGGCCAGGGTCGATATCTATTGGCGATGCATTAAACCCCCTTTCACAGAATATGACTCTATGCAAAAACATTTATTACACAGGCCTACGTAAAATGAATGCGCTAGCCATCTGTCAATAAAATACACTATTATTATAAACTCGTAAGGCCAAATAGCAAATCGCTCTCTTGTGCAAACGACTCTCTGCTAGCTCTAAAAGACGACATTTGAAAACATTGTTGCGAAAGGAGAAACTACTCATGAAAAGTCATTTATTATTACCTTTACCTCAATTCATGTTATTTATCCGTAGTTTCCCATGTCATTGTCAGAGAGGTCCGATTCACTTTTACGCAAAAGATAACGAGCAAACCTGCTGGTAGCAAAGGCAAACTTTACAGTTTTCAGAGAAAGAAGTATACGTATCATCTGTTTGTCTGCTAAGCATGACTCGATCTACTTCTATGGACAGTTTGGATCATCTTCAGACAGCAAAGAACGTGCAGAATGATATTTATTCTAGTATGTTCGATGCTTTTTTTTCCCAAGAAAAACTTTTGAAATGTAATATTTGGATTTAATCAATTGGCTGGAAATGTTTGATTCATAAAGAAGTAAACTGGCTAACTAAGACATACTACCAACTACAAGAACGAGACAAAATCTACTCTTCCTACGTCTACCTCTACTTTAACTGACATTGTTACGTCATAACTGATATTTCAAATCAGATAAGTACATTGTATCTACGTTTGTAAAATACCGCTGTAAAAGATAGAGATAAATACGAGTACACAAAACCATACACCTAGATCATATGACAAAACACAGAGACGACACCGTACAATCCTGTCATCCCACACACAGGTATCACAAGTACATGTGAATGGAACCAAATGCGTTAGTCACATACACGAGTCCTATCACATCCGGTTTAATACGATACACTGATGTTGAAATACGTAATGCACAAGCAGTGCCGAGTTAGTTCAGTTATAAGCATCGCGAAACAAACCTTTCTATTGCCCCACGTAGCATTTAAATTTTCTTTAAAAAAAAAAGCCCCTCCTCAAAGAAAGGTGCCTATTTCTTTCCCTTGCCCTGCAAGCCTAGCATGATTTCCTTGAACTGAAGAGCGCCAAGTAGAATCTTAGAAGCTTTTGCGGACAATGTAGACATGACCAAACTACACAGGTGGTGCAGTTAAATCTTAAATCTACACTGTCTGATATTAAGGGCATATTTTCATACATCCTTAACATGGAAAAATGCAGGGGTACTCTTTGTCAACTTAAAATGTCCATTTCGTTCATTTTGGCACACCAGAGTAAAGCCCATGATGGCTCCTCAAATAACCCGATAATGATCCATATGAATGATTCCTTCTGTTTTAAACCAAATTAAAAAGAAAGAAAATGTATTTCGAAAGTCTAGGAAAACGAACTGGAGGAAAATCTGTTGGTAAACAGATTTTTGCAGGTACATGTAGCTTATGATGGCCTCATCAGCTATCTGATTCATGCTATAGAATTGGTTAGACCGGACACACAAAGGGATAGTGACAGGGTGATGCCGAAACACTGACTAAAACTGCACCGCTTTAAACAGGGATGGATTACCATGTTGTGTTCATATTACCTGCTTGTGTACAGTTGTCGTTACACAGATCTCCTTGACAACAGGCCTTACAATCCGGTGATATCGTGGTCCCCCGTGCAGGACAAGCCTTTTCGTTAAAAATAAAGTCTTTATTACAGCTTGTTCGGTGGTACGCATCAATTCATACTTTTAGTTCACCTATTCATTTGTTCCTAGCCACATATTCCAAAATAATTTAAATTCTATTTCAATTCTAAACTTAAGGACAAGCCATCTACTTGACTGAGACCTTCAGTCTCAACCTATGGCTAAGGTTGGAATTTACCAAAAATAAGAACACCTCATGTGGGTTGAAAAGCTCGGCACAAGTTATATTTTAACGCAAATTCTCAGTAAATAAAGGGACTTAACTATCATGAGCATTTTGATGGTTACAGGCTTTTTGGTATGGGTTCCCCTTTGGAACGTTAACAACTGAACTGAGCGTGATGTAGATATTTTTAGTCATGGTATAGATCCAAGACGACGCAGACGAAGACGAAGACAATGCTATGACGTTTTCTACGAACAGCAAAGCTACACATGAATTCAGGAATTGGTGAATACAGCCCTACGTTTCTTCATCACGGCCACGGACCACAAAATGCTTTTACATAAATTTGAAACATTGCTTACTACTGAGGGAGGAACCTTGCAGTAACTTCATCGAACACCCCTACCGGGATTCGAATATACTGTACCAATCGTAGTTACAAACCCTGAGCGCTGTTCTCTTTGCTATTGAAGATATAGCTGCAGATCTGTCTCTATAAATTCGAGGATTGGCCAACACAATTCTTTCTTTTTTCTTTTTATTTACACGTACAAAAAAGTTGCACGTCAGAAATGTATAAAATATCGAATTTTAGTCTACCAAAGTGATATAGTCCTTTGAACTAATCATTCTTTATGACCAATTTGCTAATAAAAGGCCTTGACTCAAAGTCCTGAAAATCGGATTTGTGAGGCAGTTATCAGAGATAATATGGGTGAATAAAAATAAGCTTTTCATCACAGTCATGTAATACATGTCCATAAAAGTTCTTGATGGAACAAGCAGGCGCAATAAATATCAGAATTAGAACAGCCCAGCACGCTAGCTGTGATTTTATTGCTTAAAGGGAGACAGCAGCGGCCAAAAGTAAAACAACGCTGGTGTTAAAATGTATTTAAATTTAAATACATTATAAAAGTTTGGAAATAATTGTGAAGATGATAATATGTTATTGTACAGTCGGTCAAAGTGTTAGTCGCCGGTAGAAAAATGAAATGTAAATCCAGGTAAAAAGTAAACACCGTCAGAATATTGTCCATACAATTTAAATGGTATGATTTAAATCTAAATGCATCTTAACATCCATATTATTTACTGTTTGGTCGCTATTGGGCCTGTAAGAGTACTTAACCCCTTTCAAAACGACAAATTTTAGATACTTCTAAATTGAGAGCATCTGCAAGCAACAAATCTGAAAGTGGTACAAATGACCTGAACTTCTTTGATGGGATAGAAAGTATTGTAGGAATAGGAGAAAATGCAGGTTACCAGTATTTTGTTACGGTTAATTTTACCTACCTGGCTTGGCTTGCACCCATGTGTATGAACGCTGAGACCAAGAGCTGAGCTCTGAGTACTTTCCGCATAGCACAGCTGCAAAATTATATATTTGTTTATTTATTGCATATTCTCATAAAATCGAGTCTGAGAGACTAAAACTTAACATAGAATCGAGCCATGCTCTGTGAAAAGGGGGCTAAATGCATCTGGAAAAAAAATATCGACCCAGGTCGGCCTGGGCAGTCTAAGCAGGCTGATTCGGGCCGGAACTTTTTGCTGTTGGTCAATTTTCTTCATGTCAACGGACCAGTTTACCTCATGAATATGTTAAAAAAAAAACTGACAAAATTGATTTTATGGATACATAATTATTGATGACTTGTTTGACACGGTGCATCACGGAGATACATAAATCCCCCTTTCCAAAGTGAATGGCTCAATTGTCTTTTAAAGCATAAAAATCTGTTTGAAACTTTGACATGTGTCTAAAAGAATCGCTGTGTTTGCAGTTTATTGTAGAGTTTATAAAAGCTTTTTGAAAATATTTCGAAAACAAAAATGTAGAGGTGATACTTCTGGTTAAGTTGTACTTGTTACATATTCTCTTTCAACAAAATCTGAAATATGTGTATACCACAAGCGCTTTAAACAGATACAAGCGAGAGCAATCAGAACTGATGCTGTGGTCCCTTTTTTTTCTAAAGATATGTCAGTTCAAGAGTGTTACAAGATCAAGCCATACATACTAATTATAGCATTGTTTGCTTGAAACAAACAAGATTTTACTTGACAGTTGAACATTCTGGTTTAGTCTGCATTCTCCGAGTGTTCTCTCGGCTTACCTCCCTTACGTTGTGGGTAAATTTTGAACTCATTTAATTGAATTTAATTTGATCTGTGTCATTGAGACAATTCAGTGAGTACCAACAAGAAACATCTTTAAAACAGATAGATGGCGTAAAGTTTGCCGTAATGGCAAATACGTGTAAGCAGGAGCCCGTAAAATAAACAAGTCTACATTTTTGACCAATCACAAATTTCTTTTTATTCATTTTTAATCAATACTAAAAAGTAGGCCAACAGCCAGCACGCTCATCTATGCCGACAAAAAAAAAAAAACCGCACCAAAATTTTAGTGACGAAATAGTGATTAACTGAGATTCGAATAACCCTACTTAACTTGACTTCTGAAGGTTTAGGATACGAATGCATGTTTGTTTTATCCCTGTCAGCGCCATAGGCGAAAACAAGTGCCTATGCGAACGGCATAGATGAAGATCAGACTGCAAAGAACGTGTAATCTGATCTTAGATCTGTGCCGTCCGCTTCATTAGTTGAGCCTTTAAGATGTAATTCCACTTGAGATTCATTGGAATGTATTTTCATTCATCGAAAAAGGTCTAGTAGAATTATTTTGCGCTGAATAGTTAATGAAACTTAGATTAAAAAAGCATAAAACCTACTACCTCGTTTTTCTGGCACTGTTGAATACTGTTGCAAGCTTCGAACTCTAGGAGGGAGTTACAAGAATAACATAACGGGCCTCCCGATGTGGTAAAACCTGAAATAATTTGAGTAAAATGGTGGTTTTTCATGCCATTTTATATTGAAAGATAACCGACCAAAAAATAAATGTAAGGAAAGGTCTTTAACAGTATTGAAGGATTGGGGGAAACGGCCAAGCTCATAGTGACAATTGCTCCTTCTGCCACAGTAATTTTCCAAAGCTATATAAACACTTTCTTTTCATGTCAGCCTGCCGGTTCCAACCCCACCCTCGACTACTATAGCCTTCCTTTGGGGAAAAAAAAAACATTTTGGCAAAAAGACCAACAGCTCAAAACTGTTTTTGAACATGTAAAAACCACCTCTTCGGGAGAAATAGTTAAATCGGTTGAATCGATATCTGATCGAACTGTTGTCTTTACATAGGTTTCAGAATAGGCCAATCATAAAACTTTTCTACACCCGAAGATGTAAATAGAAGATAACAATTAAACAATAAATTATGGCAGTTGCGATTAAAATAGCTTCCAGATGCTACTTTTTACCTGTTAATCCACAAAGTTTACTGTTACATGTGTCTGCATTACAACATTGTGTACATCTTGGGTTTGTTGTATTTCTGCAAGTCTTCAAACAAAAGTGAAGTCATTATTTTATCTATTGGAATAACAATGCAATATCTTATATTTCTTTCATTGAAAAGATAACGTCATGTGAACGGTGTAAGTCAACACAGCAACCTTTTCAATTCTTGCAGTGTAAAAAAGCAATACAGAGGAAGCAAGGACCATCCCATGTCCACTCTCTCATGACTAATTGATAGCACCTTGACAATCAGGATGTTCCCATATGCCAAACCGCAGTGGCTTCAAGTCGGATATTCAAGACGGTCATAAATTATGGCTGTACTACATATATGTAATTACTGAGCAGCATCACAACTTCATGATTTTACATATACATAAGCATACAGAAAGACAGAGGGCGATGGGTAAACTCGCTTGTATTCGAAGTTCATGAACCTTTAGAAGTACTTAAATAGATACCCTGGCGGAAGTTAATAAAGAGAAAAATATTTGAATACATTGCCGTCTGAATTTCTTTGACCACACTGTCGGCCTTACAATTCAATTCATATGGAAAAGTTATACATTTTATGGCTAGCCATGTGGGCAATATCTTGAATATCCATGCGGTTTCTGTCATTAGAAAAAAAAACATCCCAAGGCAATATCTGGAATATCCTAAGCGCATAACGTTATGAGAAACATCGTAATTAGGTCATTGAAAAAAATTATTGTATACAGTGTCTGTCATTAGAAGAACATCCCAAGATAGGGTCAGCATCGGTCTGCAATTAGTTAAAATACAGTACGCAAAAATCATTATACTAGTCTGAGCCATGCTAAGAAGGGGTTTCATGTATCTGCAAAAAGTATCGACCGAGGTCAGTCTGTGCTGTCCGCGCAGCCTGACCTTGGTCGAAACGTTTTGCTATTGGTCAATATTCTGCGTATCAAAGAACCAGTCTACATAATGATTCTGTCGGTTGTAAGACAAAATGGACTTTATGGGTCCATGATTATGTAATGACTTGCTTGGTATGATGCATCACGGGATACATGTACATTAAACCCCCTTTTGACAGGGCGTCGCTCAATATGCTTTATGTAACGACATTTTAATTAAGCTATACATGTATTTGGTTTTTTCTTCCTCCTTCCATCCTAACAATATGAATGTGTCAACCCTTCTAATGACAGAGACACAGGTGTGGAATTTTAATTGCGTCCAGTCAGAAAGGCATTGTGTCAACGGAAGCCAAAGGTATTCCCCTTACAGAAAATATAGTCCTGTGGAATCCTTGAATTTGAATAATGGGAGCAAATCACAAGATGTACTTACATGTATCAGGCAGTTTTAATATAATTTCGCAGACACTTTGATTGGGTTCCATATTTACCAGCCATTCTTGATAACATTCTTAGTCTAATTATCTAGTCTAATTATTTAGAACTGTCTGAATTTGATGGAAAGGAGAGAAAGGAAATTTCTGCTTGGTTTAACCACAGGCCTTTGAAGCTCTATTGGTCTATTACGGAACACTCAGATTTTCCTTGGTCGATCATCAAACGCTTATAACACAAAGGTGCATCGCCTGCATATTACGGAATATACTCAAATTTTCATTAACACCGTTTCTATAAATAGCACATTGACGACTCCCTCTATATTGTATATAGTCTCACTATATACGATCAAGAGGGAATCGCCAATGTGCTATTTATAGTAACGGTGTCCGATGATGAAAATTTCGTTATCCCTTGATAGACCAATGGAGTTCCAGAGGCCTATGGTTTAACCAAATGGTTTAGGCAATCAGAAATGGCATTACTTTCCTAATATAGAATTAGAATAGCAAGGCAAATTGGAATAGTTTGTGATCTTAATACAGATGACGTCTGCGTTTAGTTTTATGGTTTGCAAATGCTTCTTACTTTGTCCTATGTAAGCTGAAAATTATGCACTGAGTCCTTCACGTGTTTCGATATAGCATTTTCTGGAAAGAGTGACACGTATTGGTCGTCGCCAAATACACACCATATAAAGCTAGTCATAGATTCGTGATAGGATGCACACCATATAACCCAGAATAAAGGCGTAGCTTTAGAAATTATGGGCGGCGACTAAATCTTTTACGTGATTCCTGATTGGTTCAAAGTAGATATTGTGTGAAAATTCTGTGTGGACACCACTGGATGCAAAAGGGGCGTGGCGAAATCGACATTTGATTGATTAGCATTGTATAGTGTGTATGCATGTGTAACGAGACAAAACCGACACACATTACATACCAGCTCGCTTCTGCATCCAAGATTAAACCCTTGTCCTTGTGCATCTTCCTCAACAAAGCACGACTGAAATAAGTGTTGGATAGATTATTCGGTTTTCCTATGAACATGTGTGAGCCATGCTCTGTAAAAAGGGGGCTTAATGAATCCCTGTGCTATATTATATCAAGCAAGTCATTTTGTAACTATGGATCCTTAAGTTCCATTATGTTTAACAACCGACTGAATCATGCGGTACTTTGGTCCTTTGACGTGTAGAAAATAAACAAAAAAAAAAAAAAAAGGGACTGCGCAGACTGACCTGGGTTGATCCTTTTTGCAGATGTATTAAGCCTCTTTTTCACAGAGCATGACTCATGAATTTTTAGCAGACTTTTTCATTGTTTTTTAACTTCATTTTCGCCCTTCAATTTCTCTTGAATCTCTTTTGCTCCTTCAATTATTTGATTTTTTTTTTTTTTTCGGTTTTCTCTCTCTTTCTCCCCTTTTATTTCTCTTTTTTCTTTTCCCTTTTGATCCTATCATTTTCTCTTTTATTTTTCCTCTAATTTCTTTCCTTCATTTTTCGCTCATTTCCCCCCTTCATTTTGCTTCTTCATTTTTCCCGTAATGTTCCCCTTAATTCCCCCCCCCACACACACATTTTTTTCTTCTTTTTTCTTTATCAGACGACAGGATAAAATTTATGACCAAAACTTATCGACAAAATGTTTATTGCCATATCATGGTATTGAGAATTACAATTCTAATTAGCAAACCGTATTGGCAGTGAATCGAGTGCAATAACCTTCCAACTTCGGTTCGTTCGTTTGTTTCTAGTTCTGTATTATTACGACCTGCCTATACCCTTTTTCCAGTAACCTGTGTGTGGTACAATCCTGACTTACGAAGGCGTTTGAAAACGTGGTGAAAAAATGAGAAAATATTGGTAACCATCGCAAATCATTTTTTATATATTCGAGACTAATACCACGAAGGAACTCAAATTAACGCCGCAAAAAAGAGTGTTAATTGGAAAATTAAAAATATACCTCTCCCGGTCGACAGTTGACCACTTTATGACAGTCGGTCGCCCTGTGAATGTTATCACAACGTAAACATACCAAGGTATTACCTGGAAAGGTAAATTCGATCAAATGTATGTAAAGCCGTGCATGTCTTACGCAGTGTTCTGCCAAGGATTTTAAAAAGTAGAGACAAATGTCTCACTCATTCAGAAAAGTTTGAGACATTTTTAAAAAACTGGGGACAAAATTTAATATGCATTAAAATGGTTTAAAAATAAGAAATTGAAATTAGTTCCCCAATAACCGTACTTGTTCATTGCTATGTTCTCTTTCACAAGCCAAAATCTGGATTCAAATGCAACTAACACAGCTGATTATTTCTCACTGAGACTTTCCCTACCGTACAGTTTTCTTAAAATCCCCCCGGTGAAAAGACTCGGCCATGACGGCTGATCATGGCTACGATAGACGTTCTCTGCACTTCGTACATAAGAGTAGTAGTTCTGAAATTACATTTTTTTTTTTCAGTAAATGCGTACTTTTTGGGTTTTTTTTTTTTAAACACATTTTACAACCCATAACGTTGCGGTCGCGATCATATTCCAACGAAGTCTATTCTTTTAAATACTAAGAACTGTCGTACAAGTATTTTTTACTATCTTCCGACGATGTTCATTGAGTGGAACGGGTACTGGGCATCAGAACATTATCGGACTTTGAGCTCTGATTGTTGGTATGCTTTGGCTAACCATAGAAGCTTAGGATAATACCTGGCTTTTTCGCCTTGGCGACGAAACCATTTTCCGACTGAGATTGCAGAAGATACTACGTCATGAGAGTAAAGTACACGATCAATACTTGGTTGATGTTTTCGGTCTGCGTCCAATCAAATTTCATTTTGCATATACGCACCTTCGGCGCCCATGAAAAACACTAAATTGTGATAGTTACGCGGTTTATTCAGCGATTTTTGATATGCGACAGGAATCGCCTTTTACCGATTTTTTCTGCGACATTTTGAATTTTTTAGCGAGAAAATCGCAAATACGCGGCCTCGGCAGAACACTGCTTACGTATACATTATTATAATGTGTCATGCTCTGGCAAAAGGGGCTTAATGCATCTCCTTGATGCATTGAAGCAAGTCATCGCATAATATGGGACCCATAAAATTCACTTAGTCTAAAGATCGACTGAAGCTTGAGGAAGAGTGATCCTTGGACATGTGGAAAATTGACCAATAGTAAAATGTTTCTGCCATTGTAAGCCTGCGAGCACTGCGCAGGCTGACAGGAGTCGATACGTTTTGCAGATGCATTAAGCCCTCTTTTCACAGAGCATGGCTCATTACTAGCACATATAGTTATGACACAACATTACATCGGGCCAGGTGCTTTCTCATAATCGTTAAAACACTGGATTGTGTGATAAAGGGTTAATATTTCAGTCAATCTTTCAGTTCACACAATCTCTTCTTGAATGCTCGAAAATGTGTCACTAAAATTACCACTTAATGTTTCATACAAGTTTACAAATTGGAAGTTGAACCACTAAAATCCATCACTCAACCCTTTACCACATAAGCCCGACTTTTGACAACCTTGGGAAAGAAAGCCTTTGAAAAAAATGTAGGGAAAGGAGAAAATGCTGGAAACCAGCATTTTCTCCTTTTCCCACAATGTTTTCTACTCTTCCCAAATCAAATTTTAATTTTTTAATCATTTATTTTGTTGTCTGCAAATGCTTTCAATTTGGACTGGTCTAAAAATTGCTGTCTGGTAAAGAGTTAATCTTTCATACATGTAAGATATGTCACTTAAGTCTACTTCTTACCTTCATACCTACATATTTTACGTATTTGAAGACATGTCACTGTTCAGAATCCACCAATTACCTTTCATACAAGTTTTCATGTACATTTTAAATATTCGAGAATATGAGCTTGAAATCCACGACCTAATGCTTCATACTTAGATATGGGACGATATACATGTAACTTCATACTTACATATTGGAAGATATGTAACTAAAATGCACCACCTGTTTCATACTTACATATTGGAAGATATGTCACTAAAATCCACCACTTAAACTGATGGTACATGTTTAAGTTCTCGGGACCGACTACAATGCTCCGATCACAGAAAGCCCAATATTATGGAACTTTGAATAACGCTTCTTATCAAGGCTGATTTCGCACAGGCCAACCCTTAGATCGCATAGAGATGCAATGGACAGTTTCAGTCAGGCAGAGAGAACATTGGGGTTTCCAAGCTGTAAAGGACGGTACATGTATGAATCACAAATTCAGCGCACGAATGTGAGTGAAGATAAGACCACACGTTCTGTCGTCTGATCTTGATATGCATCATCCTTTGAACTAAGCAAGTGAAATTTTTGTTAGCGCATTAGGGTCTTAACTTTTATCTGGTCATCCGACTTAGATGACCCCATGTCACACTTCTAAAGAGAAGCTACTTTAGTTTAAACATATTTTACTCAATAAATGAATGGAATCGAGTCTCAATTTCTTCCAACTTAGATTCGCCCTTCACCTACAATCAAATAAACATTACAAGTAGACAGATAATAGCAATAAAACATATAAAAGACAAGGTGTAGATAACTAAATGATAGAAAAGAAAATTGTATAACAAAACAAAGAGAGAAAAAGGGAAAAAATGATAAAGAGGGGGGAAAAAACGAACAAGGTAGAATGGAAACAGAACTTGGAACAATAAAAAACAGCTTTACCCTTTACCAAACAAATCTTGTGTTTATGAAGAAGGCCCACGGTAGAGAATATAAAAGGAAAAGAAGAAAATGCGTATAATCAGCATTTTCTCCGTCTTTTTTGATATTCTCTACTCTTTCTCAAACAAGAAGTTCCGTCATTTGAGTCAAGATTTAATATGTTCTCTGCAAATGCTTTCATTATGGACAAGACTTAAACTTTGTCATCTCGTATTTTAAAGGGTTTGTTTGGCTTGCAGAATTACAACACATTAGTTCGCATGCGCTAGAGCAGGGTTCTGCTTTAACCCTTAGGCTGCTAAATCACAGCTCTTTTTCGGACAGTGTAGATAAACATCAGACTGCACAGAACGTGCAGTCTGACCTTGGATCTACATTGTCCGATAAGAGAAAACCTTCGAAATATCATAATTTGGGTTTTTACCATCGGCTTGAAAATTTAATTTTACTTACTTAGCAGGGTAAGGGTTAACGGGAGAACGCGCATGAATCTATACGAATCTGACCAAATTTGCTTAAAAAAGGATGTTTTTGTTACTTTATACCCCTGAACACTTTACTAAACAAACTAGCCTGGGTCCAGGCGGTAATTAATAATCTTTTAATCAATCCTTATCGAGGTCTCCCTTTCACGGGCCATACAGATCTGTGACAAAACGGTTTATCGCTTCCGTAATAATATTCATTTTCGACAAAGTAACGTCCGATTACATAAAAGGAAAAGATGGTCGGACTGGAACCCATGCTACAAGCAAACCTGTGGTTTAATTAACGACCCTGAAGGAGAAGATTTTTCGTAAACATAGCTGGAAAAAAGGAGAAAGTGCTGTCAGCCAGCATTTTCTCCTTTTCCATCAATTGTCTGTCACCTTAACAAATTGACAAATCCAAGTAATTAAGCTACCCAGAGGTTAATTTTTCGTCTGCAAGACTTTTAATATAAAATGTTTTAAACGTTTGTCGTCTGGTGAAGTTGAAGTTTTAGTTAATCAGTAATGAAGAAGCACATCAGAACACCCAAGAATGTACCAGACAACACTATATAATTGTTTTCAGACTTTTCTGTCGTCCGGGAATGTAGGCTATTCTCCTAAATACCACAACCATTTATCCCCTAGACTGGTATCAGTCCGTTAAACAGAGCGCTTTCATTTAAAAAAAAAAATCAAGTAAAACTGCAAAATAAATACACTAATACAGTGTTCTGAATGTCTGATTAATCCGGTATTTCAGATGAAGGGCAAATAACAACACATATTTCTGTGAGTTTACTGTAGTTGTGTACCTTGTTTATTAGAATGACTTAAATGCAGGGCCTAAATGCCAGGCTATTTATCCCTGTGAATAGATGGTTAGCTCAACGCCACTGTCAGTCAGTGGTACCAGACACTGGCTCGTGTTCTGTGAAGTAGGTATACTGGTGCTAGAAAGCACGACCAGGTGCACTGGCTGCTGCTATATTTAACAAAGAAATAAAGTAGAAAACGGCATGAAACACAAATCGAACAAACAAACACGCCAACATCAAAGCGGATCTCATTGGAAACCGCTCGAAAGCGGCTTCCAGTAGGAATGTACCTAAACTATTTACCAAGTAGATGATCAGTAATTATTCGATTGGTTTTTATTTTTGGAAATTTTTCAAATAATGTCGTGTTAGTGTTACGAAAATACTCCACATGACTCTTTCTTAAATATTCAATCAGACCTACATGAAAATCAAGTCTGTTTTTCTTGCAAAATAAGTTCATTGCCAAATAACTCTCTCTCTCTCTCTCTCTCTCTCTCTCTCTCTCTCTCTCTCTCTCTCTCTCTCTATATATATATATATATATATATGGTTTGTGCCAACTGTGAAGGCTAAGGCTATGATCAGAAGAATTTTGGAGATGCCATGCAAAAGCCATTATATAACTCAAAAATAAAAGACCACTGAAAAAAATTATAAGTACATGTGTGTGCGTGAATAGCGATCTAAATATCACTTTGAATAATTACTAACTTATATAACTCCGTTATATCGCCTTTGATGCCCCTACAGAAATTTGTTTTTTAAAATCATTGTAACAAATGGAAAATGGTGTAAGTGAATGCGCAATTTCGCCATTTTCAAATTTCGAGCAGAAATTTAGAAATTCCAATGCTTTTTTTAATTGTTTTTTCACATAAACATTATCAGTAAGTAATAATGATATAAGCTAATTTAAGACTCCTCTCTTAATGTCTACACTTCTTTTTAGAATTAGAATACTTATTAAATTCTGGTTATTTTTTCCCTGCATTTTAGTACCATTTTTCAAGATTTTCCGTTTGTGGGGAAAAAACAGATACAAAAATGAATAATACTCTTTCAAGAGAGTTGAAGTATTTCTGAAATTGTCCACCAAAAGTCTGCGGCTTCTATGATGCTATGCATCATAAATTTGTCTCGTTCTTTACCTAACATATTAGTGTCACATCAGACGAGCTGTCGGTCTTGAAGCAGACGACTTTTTTACTTTTTACGAACGTGAACAATTTTTATTCTAGTGCAAATTCATTGCATTGCAGACGACTAGTTAAATGTAATTCAAAAAATACAGTTTGTCTTTCGATGGGTAGAAAACGTTGTGGGGTAAGGAGAAAATCAGGGAATTTAGATCTGTCGACAGAACTAAATGTGTGATGTAATCTCAAAGGTCAAAATTCACTCCTTCTGTTTATGCAATCAACAATAAGGACGGGAAGAATATTGACAATCTAATTTATCGCTACATATACAGTATGTTAGCCAGTCCAAAATAGAAATTTAGGTGAGATATCGCTTGAATTGTCTTTGGCGCGAATTGAGTCTGGGACGAATTGTCAGCATGTCGTAAACGGCTTTGTTTACCATAAAACGTTGTGAGTAAATCGTGGCGAAGAACCATTCGTTCAAAAGCCATTTTAGCTCTTTTCTAGTAAATGTCTCCAACGTCCATGTCGAAACTTATTTGGGTCACTTAAGGTAATTCAATAGTCAGAAAAGATAAAGGATTGCTAGACGCCTCGTCATGTAAATGGCAATCACTGACCGTATAGGTAAGGTACAGTCAACACGACTTTTTGGCAGAGCAGCAGAATTCGGGGGTGAAAGCGAGTCTAGTTGAATTGTTTGTTCCATTTCAAGACAAGTACTTTTAGCTTACTTTTTCCGTTTCGCCCCCCCCCTTCCCCCTGCAGATAAATTTCTTATCAAAATTAGGGGGAAGGCAGCAAAAGCAAAAGCATGTCACTTGCAATTGGATATGCTATGTTTACAACGATTTGCTCGAAGATGGGAATCCACAATGTTTTTGTTCCCTCAATCAGAGATAATGTTATGAAGTATGAGAAATGGAAAATATGCTTGTAACAAGCATTGTCCTTGCTACAAGCATTGTCCTTGCTACACACAAATGCATTACTGTAACATGCAACGGCCTGGTCACCCATCCAGGCACTAACTCAGGGTTTCCGTTTACAACGTAAAAGTATCTATATACGCATGAAAATCAGCTTGGACGCAAAATAAATAAGCTGATCGCGTCCCTGGGATGCAGTCAAAATTGGGTCAAAACAATAACTTAAGTAGACTACAATAACACTGAAAGCGATTCGAAATACGAAGATTTAACTGGGCCTGTACAAACTGACCATTGGAATTCCAAAATATCTATAAATAGAACTTGGTATACCAACATGTAAACTCTAAAACAAATCGCTTTCCTACGACTGGTTAACCGCGTTTCTTCTATACTGAATTTCCCGGCAAACTGAGCGGGACAACAGATGTTGCTTAGCGCTTGTATGCTGAAACAGAAGATGGCGTCCCCGGCAAAAAAAGAAAACTTTTTTCGATCTTTTCAAGACCAATTGCTGAAAGATCCTGCCTTTAAAGATTGGTTAGTGAAATACACTGATGATTAAGATTTTTGCATCGCATAAAGTGTTTGATTTGCTGTGAAACCAAGCAAAAAAATATTTTCACAACAGGTTGTACAGACTTTCACAGACGTTCAATCGTACGGCATATTTCAAGCAACAGGCACCTAGGTGCTCAGCAAATTAAGTCTGCGAAACTCTTTACCAGTCCACACAATCCTGACTTTTTACAACCACGAGTACAAAGGCCTTTGAAAATAGTGTGGGAAAAGAAGAAAATATTTGTAACAAGCATTTTCTCCTTTTCCTTCAGTGTTTTCTACCCATCTTTAAACAAATTTCAGTGTTAGAGTCACTTTTCTTTTGTCGTCTTCAAATGCTTTCAGTTTGGACAAGTCTAAAATTTTACTGTTTTGTGAAGAGTTAGATGGATTGGCTTGTTAACCTTATAAAAAGGAAAACCAAATGACTATGTGGAAACAGAGGAACAATCTTGTGAAGTGCAAGGTTTTTCCCCTTCTTCATTCTATCTCCCAACCAAGCGGTCTTCATTAAAAATATGATCTATGGAAGAAAAACTGGGACTCGGAAAAAACTCAATGGGACTCAACTTTTTCAGTGGCACTGGGTCCCAGGGACTAGGTAAAATTTTATTCAAACCTAAACACTGACTAACTATAACCACATTGCTTAACTTGCATGGAGAAAACTGCACCAAACTGCATTGCTGTAAAAGCTAGCTCAACAGCAAGGCAGGTTTGAAGTGCTTATATATCTAATCTCTCTCAGTGACATTACTCTCTCCTTCGAGAAGTCTCAACCCTGAGACTTATATACAAGCATGTACATATATACAAATGAACCAGGGGAATATACATTGGTAAGGCAACTCCAATCTGGCAGTTGTCATAATCCCACCGCTGCCACCAACTGTAACGTGCAACGTCCTGGTCACCCATCCAGGCACTAACTATAACCATGTTGCTTAACTTGCACGGAGAGAACTGCACCAAACGACATCGCTGTAAAAGCTAGCTCAACAGCAAGGCAGGTTTGAAGTGCTTATATATCTAACCTCTCTCCGTGACATTACTATGATTAGATCCTTTAAGGCACATTGGTTTTGTCATCCACAAATGCTTTCATTTTGGAGAAGTCTTAAATATTAACTTCTGGTAAAATTTTAAAGTTATAGAACTTGATTTTTTTTTTCTCTTTCAGAAAAGATAGTGCTATGCCAATAGACAGAAATGCGGGAATTCAGTTGGGACTTTTACTTTTAGCTGTCCCAGCACAGTACATTCTTACCCAGTGGTTTGCCTCAAATGAATCTCAGAGAACATATGCTATAAAAAAGTAAGTCGGGTAATAGCTATGTGTGCAAAGAACAAAAGTATTTTTCAATAAATGCAGATTTCTTTTCGGTCACTTCATAATGAATCCTTTGATAATTTCAGAAGGCTTGAGGTAATGATATATATTTCTCGGTGTCAAATAACCTCCAAATCAAATAGCCCTGTGTGTTAGTGACTGTGTGTAGGGAGACTTCAGAAAACATTGTGGGTAGAGGAGAAAATGCAGGTAATCAGAATTGTTGTCCTTTTTGCGTACAAGAGGCAAATCCTACTTGGTTGACCACAATTAATTTGTCCTAAGCAAATGCATTCAATGTGGACAAATCTAAAGTATTTATGTAACTTAAAGGGATAAATGAAGTAGTTTTCCATTCAGGAGAAAAGAAGATACTGAAATATCCAGCTACTCCTGGTCATATTTGAGGAGGTGGTCTTTGTCAATGCACAATGCATTGTGCTTGGTAATGTGTTGAAAATAACATTGAACAATTAGACAATATAGCAGTGTCTATCCCAGGATATGTGATGGTAAAAAATGCCTTTATTCCAAATATCTTCTGATAATTCTAACTTACCCCTTATCCTGCTAAATAACTAACATGAAACTAACAAGTCGATAGTGAAAACCCAAATGTTGCAGTTTCAAAGTTATTTTTTAGAAGAAATAGAGGATCTTACATGAGTGTTTATGTATTATCATTTTTATCAAACGAGTTGACTAAAATTGTATGACGCGAGCCTTGGCGAGCGTCAAATACATTTTAGTCAACGAGTTTGATAAAAATGATAATACATAAACACGAATGTGAGATTCTATTTATCACATAAAACGAATGGCAGACAGAAAAATATCCCGCATCATGACCTTCAGCCTCTATACCGTTCACGGGTCCATGTTTACGTTGTAGTTTGGTTTCAAATGTGTACATACACAACTAGATAGTTCTGTGACATTTACACCAAAAGAAGAGTGAAATAGTTTATAGAGGGGTTAAGTCCACCTATTTCCGCAATAATATTGATTTTAAGAGACTTTCGCTGCATTTCTTGGTTTTTATCAAACATGAAAATCAAAAACTTCACGCCTATACGTCTTAGCAACAGTGACGTCATTTTTCCCCGAAACGGCGTAACAGTACAAATTCCCGCACAAACTGTGGTTGGTTTCTCTTGATTCACGCGCTCGTGACTGAAAACTGATCAGAACCGGGACCCAAAAAACGATAATACACTAGTGTATTATCAAAAATAAGTCATGGGTTTAATACACTGCTGGAGGAGGTTTTATGTGATAAATACATATCCTTATCAGACAGTGTAGATCCAAGATCAGACTGCACATTCTGTGCAGTTTAATCTTAATCTACACTGTCTGCAAAAGGTCAGTGAGTCACACTTAGCAGCCAAAGAGTTAAGAACTTGAAATTTCAAAATGCATATAGGAAATCCTTGGGATGTCAACTTGCAAACTTGTACAATTAAATATGTATATAGGAGTAAAAAGTAAGAATGCATTGATGTTAATCTGGTTTGATTTTTTTTGTGGCACATATCCATTCCGATTTGATTATTCAATCATTTGACACTGAACTGACCTTTTCCCAAGCAACAAAATTGTAGAGTTCATATTGAAAGAAATTGCAGACAAAATAGTAATTGTGGCTCAAATGATGAAATTGGTTTAAAAAAGAAAGGGTAAAAACCTTGTGGTTACCAGCAGTTTCTCCTGTTCCCACTGTCTTTTCTAAAGTCTTGTTCCACAGAGTCATTAAATCACAGGATTTCATAGTAAAGACTAAACGTGATTTTCCGTTGTCTGCGCAAGTCATATTCTTTGAAGATTCGACCTGTCTGCTATGACATGGGAAAAGTAGGGCTTGCACCAAAGCTATTACCCAAGCCTGTAGGGGGCTGTTTTAATAAATGGCCAGTGCATAGGTTACATGCTAGCTGATCGTAGCTGAATGAATCACACCGGGTAGCGTTTTATTGAGTAAACGTTTATTTTATTTTGAAATTCAAAGTAACAGTTGTTGTTTTGAAAAGTAGTCCAGTTCTGTACCAAGAATGCCCAAATTAGATAGATGTGTATTTGTAGAATGCCATCTAGCGGGAGATAATGGGTGATTTTCAAAAACATGTAATTAATGAACTTCTTATCTTAAAGCCCTCGAGCAATTTGTTGTCATTATGAAGAATTTGTTACCGATTTCAGTTTGCCATAAAATGTTTGTTTACAAAAATTATGGCCAATTTGAATGATAAGTTTGTCAAAACTTACTGGTAGAACTGAAATGGTGAGATTGCAGATGAAGTTGCTCCAATAATGCCATTTAGAAAGCCTCCTGTTGAAATGTCATAATGTCTTCTTCGTTTTTTGAAGCTTGTTGGATACTGCCATTGTGTTCAAAGATGAGTACTTTTCATGGAAGTCATTGAAAAAATGGTGCTTTAAGTTGATACATGGAATCTCGCCCTATGCAGAAAGCCCGTATTTTGAGGGTCAGGATGATCCAAATGGAGAATCCCCAGCAGTAGAAGTGATCAACCATAAAGACCCAGATGGATTTTTTACGGGTGAGTTATCTTCAGATTTATTCAGATTTATTGGATCTGACATAATCACATTAGTTGGCCTATGAGATAGGATTTTATTGAGGCCTCTGGCAAGCTTTATAATATTGGAGCCATGCTCTGTAAAAAGGGGCTTAATGCATTTACAAAAAAAGTATCGACTCGGTTTGGCCTGTGCAGTCTGCGCAGGCTGACATGGGCCGAAACTTTTCGATCTCTTCAAATTTTCTGCGTGTCCAAGGACTATTCTACCTCATGTTTCAGTCGATTGTTTGACAAAATAAATTCTGTGGATCCATATTTCTGTAATGAATTGCTTGTGTAGTGCATCACAGAAATGCAATAAGCCTCCTTTTGCCAGACCATGGCTCATTATTTTTTTGTGGACATGTTTTATAAAGTTTTATCTCAAGAGCCTACAAATGTTGGATACTTTTAATCACATACACATAACAATATTTCGTGAGTTATAGGTTGGAATATGGAAAATAATGCATACACACATGGGAACTTTCATGAATAACATTTATTTCACTTTTCTGAAAAGAGTGTAAAGTCATATATGATGTCCTATCATGCATATGACAAATGTGTTTCAAATAAGAACAATTTTGTAGTGTGTATATTACACTGAAAACAACGACAGTTATGTGATAAATGTAGAATCTAATATGAGTACCTTTTATGAAACAGTGCCATATTTTGAGGATCCTAATGAAGGTGGCTTGTATGAAGATGTGGGAAAAAGATAAAGTGCTGGTATTACCAGCACTTTTCTTTTTTTCCAGCATCTTTTCAACCTGTTGAAAACTAATTTTTATACACCCGTCTAAGACGGGCCGTATTATGGGATCACCCGTGGCAGGCGGGCGAGCGGTGTCCAGTTCTTTGTCCGGAGCATAACTTCGTCATCTCCAGTCCGATTGACTTGAAACTTGGCAGTTGTGTTTGTTTCAATAAACGGAGTGCAGTTCAAAAGAACCATAACTCTACCTCGTGCTGTCTTTGAGTTTCCCTTTGATCGTCATTTTTACAGCATTTTCTGCTTGTCAGGAGCATAACTTTGTCATCTCCAGTCCGATTGACTTGAAACTTGGCATTTGTGTTTGTTGCAATAATACGGAGTGCAGTGCAAAAGAACCTTAACTCTACCTCGTGCTGTCTTTGAATTATTTCCCTTTGATCGTCATTTTTACAGCATTTTCTGCTTGTCCGGAATATAACTTTGTCATTTTTGGTCTGAACATCTTCAAATTTGGTATGCATGATTGTTGAAAAATTACGGAGTGCAGTGCACAAGAACCATAACTCTTCCTAGCACGAATTTTGAGTTATTCCCCCTTAGGTCTTCATTTTTATAGCATTTCTTGCTTGTCCGGAGCATAACTTTGTCATCTTAAGTAGGAATGACTTGAAATATTGTATGCTTATTTGTTGCAATATTTGGAAGTGCAGTGCACAAGAATTGTAACTCTACCTCATGCTGTCTTTGAGTTATTTCCCTTTGATCGTCATTTTTACAGCATTTAGTGCTTGTCCGGAATATAACTTTGTCATCTCAAGTCAGAACGATTTTAAACTTGGTATGCATGTTTGTTGCAATATTACGGAGTACAGTGCGCAAGAACAATAACTCTACCTAGCGTGGATTTTGAGTAATTCCACTTTGATTTTCATTTTTACAGTATTTCTTGCTTGTCCGGAAGGGAACTTTGTCACCTCAAGTCAAAATTGACTTGAGACTTGGTAAACATGTTTGTTGCAGTTACGAAAAGTGCAATGCACTGGAGCCGTAACCTCACCTAATGCCCTTTTGGAATTATTCCCTATTCATTATTTTTTTTTTACAGCTTTTCATGCTTCTCTACAATACAACTTTGTCTTTTCATGTTGGAATGACCTGAAACTTTATATGCATGTTTCCTTAACATTAGACATTCATGCCTATTTCAATCACTTACATGATTTCTGCTGCACTACTATTTTCCTCTACCTGCCCTTTACAATTATTATTCCCCCTCGACAACTGGCGGTGGGACGGGCATATCTTGCGACAATTTGCTGCTCTTGTTATTATTAAACTATATTTAACTTGTTTTCTGTTAAAGTATGAACAAATCTGAAATTTTGTCCTCTGGTCAGAAGTTATCTCTTAAAAAGACTTTACCAGACAACTGATTTTATACTTGTCCAAATTCAAACAATTCTATGTTTTAATAACTTAAAGGGAAAAGGTGTTTGAAACCATTGTTGGAAAAGGAGAAAATCTTTGTTACCAGTTAATTGAAGACAAGTCATTCATTTTTAGCTCGGCTGTTTTTATATAAACATACAGGTATTCTGGTAGCTCTGGTGTCATCATTGTCTGTGTCATTGTGCAAAAACTTTGACATTTTCAAAAACGTTCACGTTTTATAATATCTCTGTCATGACTAAACATATTAACTTCAGACTTGGACAAGATATTCAGTATCAAAAGGGGAACCCATACTCAAAAGGGTAACCATCAAAGTATTTTTGACAAATTTATTGCCCTTTTTCAGCTCTGAATTTTCACTGGAAATCAAGCAACTGCAGCTCGGCATTGGTGCCAGCATGTGGTACTCTTGTTTGTTCTGCAAATGCTTCCAATTTGGTCCAGTCTAAAATTTTGCCTTTTTTAGTAAAGAGTTAATGTTTTCTCAGCTAGTTAATGAATGAAAGCGTGTGAGAAATATCAAGATTTCACTCAACATTACTTTGTAGGCTCTTCAAAACCCAGAGATATACATCCTCCAGAGGTAAAATATAGGATTGGTCAAGTCATCAAACACAAGATATGGGGCTATAGAGGTGTTATCATAGGCTGGGATGAGCATGCAAGAGTAAGCTTAGTCTGATTTTTTTTCTGATTCCAGCTTTAACCCTATACCGTACAATCACATGTTTTAACAACCCTAGCATTTTCTCCTTTTCCAACTATGTTTTCTACCCTGTGAAAGACAAATTTCATAGTTTGAGTAACATCTAACTTGTCCTCTGCAAATGTATTCAGTTTTGGCTAGGCTAAATTTTGTCTTCTGGTAAAGTGTTAACCTCATATAGGTGACTTTTGACATAGCTATATGATAGCTTGTTTCTTATTTTTAGCTCCACTGGCCGAAGGCCAGGGGGCTTATGTCATGGCCCGGTGTCCGTCATGCGTCCGTGTGTGCATCCGTGCGTCTGTGCGTTACCTTTTATTTCAAACATCTACTTCTCTGAAACTACCCATCCAATTTTGATGAAACTTCACAGAAATGATCCTGCCATGGTCCTCTTCAGAATTTCTTGAAAAAATTCGATTCCTTCAAAAACTCTGGTTACCATGGCAACAAAACTAAAAAATATTGGAAATCTTTGGAAATTTCCTTTTTAATTCATCTCCAAATTTTCTGAAACAAATTTTACCTCAGACAACTTGGAAAGCATCTCGGTTAAACCATGCTTTCAATTTAAATGAGCCATGCTTTGGTGAAAGGGGGCTTAATGCATCTCTGTGATGCATTATACCAAGCAAGTTATGATTATGGATCCATAAAATCGATTTTGCCCAACAACCAGGTGAATCCTGAGGTAGAACAGTCCACTGACATGCAGAAAATTTACTAACAGGAAAAAATTTCAGCCCAGGTCAGCCTGCAAGGACTGCACATCAATACTTTTTGCACATTCATTAAGCCCCCCCTTTTCACAGAGCATGATTCATTTATTAAGGTGCTATACATTGATACATGTGCCAGATATTTTGTGGTAAAAAAAAGGGAAATTGCTCATAACAAGCAATTTCTTCTTTTGCCACATTGTTTTCAAGCAAGATATGTTACGGTGAAAGGAAAAAGAAATTGCTCATAACAAGCAATTTCTTCTTTTTTGCCTCAATATTTTTAATCAAGGCCTGATACATGAAACAAAGAGTCATCTGTAGGAGGTAATGAGTGAAGGAGGGTCCTGTGTGGCACAGTGGTAAAGTGTAGGACTCGTGACCTGGAGGCCCCAGGTTTGAGCCTCACTGTCTCCATTGGGTTTTTCACAGGAGTGTCCTTGGGCAAGACACCTCAGAGCCCAGCCTACTACTGGTGAAACCCAGGAAAACATGAATATGTGAGCTGTCACCGTGATATGACTGAAATAATGTTGAATGTGGCATAAAACACCATTCAAACAAAGTGAGTGAAGGAGCTAATGTCTCAGGTTTGATTTATTATAAAATTTGTATTATAAGATTTATTGTTTTATTAAACAAATGTATGATTTTATGTCCCAACAGTAAACAGTCTTTATAGCAATTGTGGAAAAAGGGAGCATTTTATTGCAGCATGTGATGAGTTCTTTGTCAACATTTTCTCTTTGTTTAATTGAAAACAAGAACGATAGTTTCTTGCCTTTGGTGTTTGAATGTTTTCAGCTTGGAAGAGAGTGAGAGAGAGAGACAGCAAAGGGAAAGAGGAGGAGAGAGGCAAAAAAAAAGTGGGGGGGGATTGAGAGCTAAGAGGGGGAGGGGAGAGAGAGAGGGAGAGATTTTATACCCCCCCCCCCCCATGTCATTCCTTCTGTAGGGTTTACCTCAAATTTCATCCAAGGAATACTCTTCTGGGAGTTAAATGTTTTAGTTGTCTGGACAAAATTAATTTAAGACCTTTTGACTTTTTATAGGAAATACGGGTGATAATAGTTAATGATACATTTTTTTCCAGGCTCCAGAATTTTGGCTGAAACATAATCATCCAAAAGGAAAAGAGGTAAGTTTCATTTTGTCCTTTCACCACAAAAAACCAGAAGTTTAATGACACTTAGGAAGAAGTCTTTTGAATACATTGTTTGATAAAGGAGAAAATGCTGGTAACCAGTATTTTCTCCTTTCCCTCAATGATTTCTACTCTATGAGAGATGTACAGTTCATTTGTACTAATTACTTTGAGTGTAAAGGAGTCAGCAATTTATTGTTCGGGAAAGGGTTAATCGTTATTGTTATAATAATGTTTATAGGAAAGCAGCCAGTGGCTGTAAAAGAGAGATGTATGTCATACTGTTAAGAGACACTCATAGGGACAAAACACTTGAACTGTGTAATGTATCGTACTCTTCTCTGCTTAAATCTACGCAAGGAATTAGCAATTTACCAACCTATGTACAACCCTTAGAGAGAGAGAGAGAGAGAGAGAGAGGGGGGGGTTTGTGAACATTGCTGGAAAAGGAGAAAATGCTGACAACCAGCATGTTCTTTTCTCACAAAAGTATTCTAATTTTCTTGTTACAAATCTGATTATTTGGGCCTCACTTGATTTGTCATTTGCAAAGTACCTTCAATTTAGGCAAGTCCAGAACTTTTTTCTGATAAGGAACTAAAATGTAGACTAATGCTCTTTTGTTACTTTCTACTTCAGCACTGGAGAACACAACCAAATTATTCTATACTAGTTGACACAAGAGACAGATTAAGTCCCCAAATTACATATGTACCTCAGGAAAATATAAATACCATCATAAATACACAGGTAAGATATCTAGGGTGGTGGGACATGTGTATAAAATTGAAAAATAGGGGAGGGATTTAAAAGTCTTGTATCTGTTGACCTTGTTTAGCTCTGAAGGGCAGAGCTTGGTAGTTCAGTCAATAATGTACAAGGCTTGAAATTAAGGGTGCTGAGGGTTTGATTTCTAACACGGCCAAGTACTCTTCAAGGACTGATGGTAATCATTGTTTCAATGATGTTCATGTGGAAAAGCAGCCAGAGGCTGGGAAAAAATATTAGGGAAAGTACTGGAAATAGAAATTCCAGGAAAGCTTTGATAGATGCACTGGCAGCAGTGGTATAGCTGAAATAATGTTTAAAAAACCCAACAGGTCTTCTTTTTGTTTCACTTATGGAAGTAGGTCAGAATATCATGTTTAACCCTTTACCACACGGCAAAATTTAAGACCTATCCAAATTGAAAGCATTTGCAGACGACAATTTCATAGTGGCTCAAATGACGCAACTTTTCTTTGATAGGGTAGAAAACTTTGTGGGAAAAGGAGAAAATGCTGGTTACCAGCATTTTCTCCTTTTCGCACAATGTTTTCAAAAGGCTCTTCTTCAGGGGCGTTAAAAGGCGTCATTGTGTGGTAAAGGGTTAAAGACTCAAAAGAAGGCTCATCAGGGCTCAAAGACAAAGTCAATAGATCAAATCTTAGTAAGCATTATTTTTAGCCTCATTATTTGCTTCTATCTTTATGAAACTTGAACAGATTGTATGCCTTACAAAGATCTCATATACATTGGAATATAAGTTACCTTGGATTTAAAAAAATTGCTAGGGCTTAAATCCCAAAGAAATGTTATAACAAAGTAAACCTTTTTCACTGGAATCTTGGATGAAATTTGAACAGAATTTGTGTAAGTTTGTTCATCAATTACTTTAGGTGAATGAGCAGGTCAGAAAGCCAGCTTATATTTGTTCATCAATTACTTTAGGTGAATGACCAGGTCAGAAAGCCAACTTATATAAGCTGTTTTCTTAGAATCTTCTCAAATTCCAACCATGGTCTTGATCTTATTCCCAAACATTATAACCAAATGTGAAGTTTTATTGATGTTATAGACTCAGTTGAGCAATTTTGGAACCTCAGGGTCATTGTGTCCTACAAACTGAGCATAGTTCTGTTGTGTTAAGTCTTTCCCAGATGCATGTCCATGTTCAAATGCTAGCACAGATCTTGAGTTGTATTCTTGGGCTGAGTCTAGGTCAGATTCTGGCAGCTCTTAAGATGCCGTCTGATCTTTGATTTACTCTGTCAGCAGTCTTGTGATTTGTAATTGAAGACAAAGTGTAGGTCATAATTGGTCTGCTGAGCACAGTCTATCTTTGATCTAGTCTGGAAGCATTTTTGTGTCATATTTAGGTCAAAATAGCCAGAGTTATGAAAAGCCCTCCTGTATATTTCTGTTAGTTCTGATGATAATCTCATTCAAACTTGGACAAGTTGTTAACTATCAAAAGGGAAGCCCATACAACAAAGGCACTGAACCATCAAAGTATTTTTGACACATTCATACCTCTTATTTTAAGCAACTGCAGTGGAGCGTTAACACCTGCATGCAGTGCTATTGTTATGCCATGTCTGAATTATTTGTCATAATAAAGACATTACGATGAATATTACATGTTTTTAAGAAATTTGTGTGTATTGTGTATTTTTGTTTAACAATAATTCTTTTTAGCTATAGAAATTTTGTTCAATCTTAAATGAGAAGTATATAATATGCTCAGATCAGTTGTTGCAAATGATGGGTTTTGAAAGCGTCAGCATTTGTATGGCAAAAAAAAGTAGATTAAAGATTTATAATTGACTTATCTGGATTTTATTCTGACACAGTTTATATATGCAATAAGTAATTACAGGCTGTGTGTTATAAGTTGTTTCAAACATTTGTTGGAAGCTAATAATCTTTGGTATTTTCGAGGGAAGGGTGGTGTTCTCAGGGCTTCCATTATGGCTGACTGAAGTGACCATAGTTAGCTTATAGAAAAACAGAAAGTCGTACATTGAAATACATGTATTTGTGTATTACTGTTTAACCATAATTATAGTAAAAGCATGCTTGATTTTTTGTTTTATTACTAGGTGCTTCATCCAAGTTTAGAAGACTATTTTGAGGCATTTGATGGAGCCCAGTATCTACCACGACCCTGGCTAAAGGCACTCTACCCTCGGGACAGTTGATAACTTATCTTTTGGAACACTCTGTGATAATACACCATGCAATACTGATATCATGTTTATCTTTTTTCCAAACAACTAATTCTAGACTCTTCTAAATTCAAAACATCTGTAGACCACAATTTCAGTATTGGTGAAAATGAGCTAAAGTTCTTTGATAGGGTTGAAAGTATTCTGGAAAAAAGGAGAAAATGCTGGTTCCGGTCACTAAATCTTTTAAAAGCTTTCCTCTTCATGGTTTTTAAGAAGGACAATTCTTTGTTATAGATTATGTTTTGCAAAAAAAGGGTACTGCTTTGAAAAGGATAGGTATGTAAATGTACATTGAGAGGGAGGTGTTATATTCAATAATTTGTGAAAACATTTGTTAGTTTTTAATGTTTAATTCTTTACCACTCAGTCCAAATTTTAAAAAATTCTGAAGTAATCCTGATGAAAAAAATACTCAGCATTTTCTTCTTGTGCTAGAATGTTTTCGACCATTTCAAAGACAAATCTCATCATTTGAAACACATCTAATTTTCCCTCTGCAAATGCTTTGAATTTAGATAAATTTAAAATTTCGTCATTTGATAAAAGGTTAGTGCATGAAATAATTTGAAAACATGAGGCAAGTAGAAATATTGTTTTTATAGGGCAATTTCTTATTTTGCCTTGTCTATAAGATGAAAATAATCATCTGCATGTGACATTGTGGGCATAAACTGATAATTTTCAATTCTGATGATTTTAGTGCATCATGCTGACTACTACCCTGTGGTTTACTGTATCAAGTTTTCCAGAGTTAATAGTCTGCCATGGCCAGTTATAGGTTTTTTTTTCCTTAACAATGTCTCTCTTGTTAAAGGTGGCTATTCAGCTTTTATACCTTAAATCAAATTTTCTTTTAAAATATCAATGAATGCAACCAGATATACTTTTCTTTGATCTGATATCAACTTGACAATTATATTGAATAAAAATGTGCAATTTTGGGCATTTAGATAATGAGTAGGTTGTTTTGCAATTACATCAGATATGTCGTTATCATATGATGAATACAAATCTTTATAATTGACATGTGTTATTGATCATGTGTCATTCTGGAGCGAAATCTAAAAATACCTAAAGAGGCTCCATAGTTTATTTTTCTTTCTTTTGTTTTTCTACTTTACTGATGATCTGCCTGCTATTGGCTTCAATTACACTGAGATAAACCTTTTTTTGAAGGTTGATGGGAGTATAAAAATCTGAATAGCTCCCTGCAACAATTGTTTGACATTGTTAAATGGCTACAGTATTTTAATCCATGATAAAAGTGAAGTTTTAGTTTTGTTTATAATAAGGCAAACTTCCTTGTCCTTTATCAAATAGTTGGGTGTTTAAATGAGCCTGGAGGAAAAACACTGTTGAAAACATTGTTTGATAAGAAGATATGCTGGTAAACAGCATTTTCTCCTTTTCTCACAACTTTTTATCTTTCCTAAAGAAAGATCCCATCAGTTGAGTCACATATAGTTTTTGTAAAAGCTTTCACTTTTACTATTTACCAAACTTCAAAATTTACAACTTGTCCAAATTTAAGGCCTTTGCAGACAACAAATTAAACTCAGCTCATCTAATAAAAGTTGTCCATAATAGAGTAGAAAACACTGTGGGTATTGAAGAAAATGTTAATTACGGGCATTTTCTCCTTTTTTCCACAATATTTCCAAAAGTCTTCTTATTATCTCTTTACCACACAATCCTTAGTTTCAATGATCCTAATGAAGAGGGCTTTTGAAAACATTGTATGAAAAGGAGAAAATGCTGGTAACAAGCATTTTCTCCGTTTCACACATCTTCTACACTTCAAGGGGGAATTTTCAGCTTTTTAGTTACATTTAATTTTTCAGCAGCAAATGCTTTCTATTTGGACAGGTCTAAAATTTTGTTGTTTGATAAAGAGTTAAAGTTCGTTAAAACTCATTATTGTGTGGTAAAGGGTTAAATGAGGCTAAAGTTTTATCACTTGGTAAAGAGCCAGTTATTTTTTTAAATTATTGTCTTTACTTTTACTCTCAAAGTGACAAGAATTTTCAGCCAGGAAAATGGGAACCAAGTCATGCAATTTAACCTTCAGGTATTGAAACATACAAAATTGTCAGCTTTGTTCTGATGATTCATGCTTCTGTAGGCCAGAATATCTCAATGGAGCATACAGGGTAGAACCAAGATCAGATGAAATATTCTTTGTTGCCTGATTGTAGTCTACAATGTCTACAATGTTGTTGAAGGATCAGTGTAAAGGTACTTGCAATTTCTTGCATTCATTTTATTATGTCTAGAAATTTAATACAAGTTTCTCTTAGTGCAATATTTTTGAGCCTAATGTATTTTTTTTTTTTTTTTTTCTCTCTCTCTCTTTATATATAAAATCATTTTCCTCTTGTTAGAAGATTTAAAATCAACCAGTCAATGGGTATTGAGAAATGGAAAAGAGGTAAACATAATTATCAAGATTTTCTCAATTGAACCACCACACAATCTTGTGTTTTGGCAACCCTGATGAATAAGGGCTTTTTGAAAACTTTGTGGGCAAAGGATAAATGCTGGTGACCAGCAACATTTTCTGCTATTGACTGATTAATGTGATACAGCCAAAGGTGTTGGAATTGCTGTTTGAAAGGCTGCCGTAGGTGACCAATCTTGATGCTGTTAATATCTTTTCAGTCTACCTAATACCTTGTAATTAAGTTATGATCAATGTAAACAGAGGTCTTTTGCTTGTTTCTCAAAAGTATTGAAACATGCAAATTATGGAAATGATGGAATGGTTTTTAGCCTGAACAGTTGCTTCCCGCACAGCCACACCTCTAATGCCAAATCAGGCAGTATCATTCTACAATTATCTTAAAAATACTTAAGATGACAGATACATGAGCCATGCTGTGTTGAAAGGGGGTTTAATCCTAAACCACTGGGCAAAACTTTAGACCTGTCCAAATTGAAAGCATTTGCAGACAGCAATTTCATAGTGGCTCAATTGAGGCAATATTTCTTTTATAGGGTAGAAAACTTTGTGGAAAAAGGAGAAAATGCTGGTTACCAGCATTTTCTCCTTTTCCCACAATGTTTTCGAAAGGCTTCTGCCTTAGGGTCGTTAAAAGTCGGGTTTGTGTGGTAAAGAGTTAACGCATCTCCCTCTTGCATTATACCAAGCAAGTCATCTCATGATTATGGATCCATAAACTCCACTTTGTTTCACAGTCGACTGAATTATGAGGTAAAATGGTTCTTGGACGTGCAGAAAATTGACCAATTGCAAAAAGTTTCGACCCAGGTCAGCCTGCCCAGTCCAACAATACTTTTGTTTTGCGTATGCTTTAAACTCCCCTTTCATACAGCATGACTCACATTATGAATTTGAAAACTTTATTGCTAGAGAATATTAACAGTTTTCTGTTTTTGATTGTTTTCCAATGTTAAAAGGAGATTCTTGCCATCTGGCAAAACTGGGATGCTGGGAGTAGCCCTTTTAAATCATGTTTTTATGCCTGTGCCATTATGACTTCACCTTCCATTTTGGTAAATAGATATATTATGGTATGACGTCATTGGGAATAATTTATTACTTCAGAATATCATCAGTGGTAAAGGTTTGTTTTCAATTTGAAATCACTGGGTGCAGGGTTGGCTTATCAGATATAGCAAAATGTTTGCTTTACATCTTAACCCTTTACCACACAATGACGCCTTTTAACGACCCTGAAGAAGAGGCCTTTTGAAAACATTGTGGGAAAAGGAGAAAATGCTGGTAACCAGCATTTTCTCCTTTTCCCACAAAATTTTCTACCCTATCAAAGAAAAGTTGCGTCATTTGAGCCACTATAAAATTGTCTTCTGCAAATGCTTTCAATTTGGATAGGTCTGAAATTTTGCCATGTGGTAAAGGGTTAACCCTTTACCACACAATCCTGAGTTTTAATGACCTTGAGGATGACAGCTTCTTAATTATTGTGGGAAAAGGAGAAAATTCTGGTAACTAGCATTTCACCCTTGTTACACATTGTTTTCTTCTCTATCTGAGACAGAAGTCATCATTCGAGCTACATTTAATTTGTCATCTGCAAGTGCTTTCAAAAGTCCAAACTTTTGTTGTTTGGTAACGAGTTAGGCAGATGGCAGAATTTTGCTCTCATGAGAAATTGAGGCTGCTCACAGACAAGAATTTCAAGTTGGCACAAATGGTGGAATTTGTTCTTGATAGATCAGAAAATATTGTGGGAAATGAAGAAATGGTTAACTGTATTTGCTTCTTGTCCAACAATGATTCCTTTCTTTCTGGGTTATGAAAACTGAATTGTTTGGTAAATGGTTATCATATCAGGTAAAATGGACAATTTTAAGTAATTTTGACTCAAGTACTTGTGAGCCATGTTCTGTGAAAAGGGTGCTTAATGCATCTGCAAAAAGTACATACCCAGGTCACCGTAGTCCATACAGGCTGATCTGGGCCAAACTTTTTGCTATTGGTCAATTTCTTCAGCTCAAAGGACCAGTATACATGTACCTCGTAATTCAGTAATTCAGTTGGTTGTTAAACAAAATGGATTTTATGGATCCATAATACTATGATGACTTGCTTGGTATCATGCATCACAGAGATGCATTAAGCCCCTTTTTGACAGAGCATAGCTCATGTTTTTTGGGTTTTTTTTTTTTTTTTTCATGATTTAGTTGCAGCATTTTCCTTTTCTTTATTTTTTTCCCCTTGTGGCAGTTTTCATGTTCTTAGAGCTTAACCCATTACCACATAATTCTAAGTTTGAACAACCCTGAAGAAGAGGGCTTTCGAAAACATTCTCCTTTCCCCACAGTGTTTTATACCCTTTCACAGGCAAATCCTATTACTTAGACTACATGTAATTGATTGTCTGTCATTGTTTTGGATTTGGATAAGTCCTGTAGTTGAATATTACACATGTAGTAATGGTTTGATTAAATATGAAACCTTTCATAAAGGTAGTGACTGACATAGTGTCTTCCTGTCACATATGTGGGGGGGGATAATTATGTGGTTTTTGTTTTAATACAGTGCATTGATTGATGGTAGAATTTTGACAATATGCGATGGTAAAACTGCTTTTTTAGCTCACCTGAGCACAACGTGCTCAAGGGGAGCTTTTAGGATCACGTTGTGTCAGTGGTGCGTCGTGCGGCGTCAACAATTTTTGTAAACATCTTCTCCTCCTAAACCGCTTGGCCAGTTTGGACCAAACTTGGCTGGAATGTTCCTTGGGAGGTCCTCTTTATAAGTTGTTCACAGAATTTGATTCTATCAAAAACTCTGGTTGCCATGGCAACCAAATGGAATTTTCTAAGAAATTCTTTAAAAACCTTCTCCTCTGAAACCGCTTGTCAGATTTTGAAATAATTTCACAGAAATGTTCCTTGGGTGACCCTTTTAAAAAAGTGTTCGCAAAATTTTGATCCGTCGAAAAACATGGCCGTGGTGGTGGTGGGGGTGCTCTTTGCGTCGTGCGGTGTCAACAATTCTTTAAACATCTCCTCCTTCTAAACCGCTGGGACAATTTGGACCAAACTTGGATGGAATGTTCCTTGGGAGGTCCTCTTTAAAAATTGTTCACAGAATTTGATTCCATCAAAAACTCTGGCAACCAAATGGAATTTTCTAAGAAATTCTTTTAAAAATCTTCTCCTCTGAAACCGCTTGTGAGATTTTAGAATAATTTCACTGAAATGTTCCTTGTGTGACCCTTTTCAAAATTTGTTCTCGAAATTTTGATCCGTCGAAAAACATGGCCGTGGTGGGGGGCGGGGGGGGCGGGGCTCTTTGCACTGTATGGACTTAAAGAAATTCTTTGAAATTCTTCTTCTCTTAACTTTTGAAAAAAAGTTGTTCGTGAAATTTTGATCCGTCGAAAAACATGGCCATCGGGGGAGGGGGGCTCTTTGCACTGTATGGACTTAAAGAAATTCTTTGAAATTCTTCTTCTCTTAAACCACTTGTCAGATTTTGAAATTATTTCACAGAAATGTTCCTTGGGTGCCCCTTTTGAAAAAGAGTTCGCGAAATTTTGATCCGTCAAGAAACATGGTTGTGGTGGTGGGGGGCTATTTGCACTATACAGACATGTAGAAATTCTTAAAAATTCTTCTTCTCTTAAACCACTGGTCAGATTTTGAAATAATTTCACAGAAATGATCCTTATATTATGCACTTTTTTTTAAGCTGGGCTGTTTTCGAAGAAAATATTGAGGTATTGTCATAGCCCTGTTGTTGTCTGCGTTGTTGTCGTTGTCATTGTGCAAAAACTTTGACATTTTGTTATATCTCGGCTTCCACTCAACACATGTACTTGAAACTTGGAATAATTGTTCACTAGTAAAAGAGCAACCCAACAAGGGCAGATAACTCTTAAATCATTTTGTCCAAATTATGCCCCTTTTTCGACTTAAAATTTTAACTTGCTATCCAGCACCCAACAGCTAATCGTTGGCACCCGCATGCGGTGCTCTTGTTCGACTTAATATTTTTAGCCACTATCGGGCATCTGCTCTTGTTCAAGAAATGGTCCTTGGGTGACCTATCCCAAAATTTATTTGCAGAATTCTGATTCGTCAAAAACATGGCTATGGTGATGATTGTAGGGGTGGTGACAGATTTCGAAATGATTTTACAGGTGACCTTTTCAAAATTGCTTGGCAAAATAATGATTTTGTTTCCAAAATTTCAATACTTCAAAAACAAAAAAATGGCTATGGTCCTCTCAAAAATTCAGGTGAGCGATCCAGGGCCATCTTGGCCCTCTTGTTTGTTTTCTGTGCTTACTTTGATGGATTGGTATGAACATCTTTTATCAGTAAGCTTAAGTCTGCATTTAATGATATCATAATTGTTTAAAAAAAATTTTTACTTTTTGCAAATACCTTGTAATGAAAGTTTTAATTGTGAATGTTGAAACTCAAAATTGCAGTACTCATCACGTAGAATGTAATGACATGGCATTTGCAAAGAATGTGAATTTTTATGACATTTTTAACTCTTTACCACACAAGTTTCTCCAGCATTACCTCACAAGTTTTAACGACCCTGAAAGAGAAGGCTTTTGAAAACATTGTGGGAAAAGGTGAAAATGCTGGTGACCAGCATTTTCTCCTTTTCCCACAATGTTTTCCAGCCTATCACAGACAGAAGTCATCATTTTAGCAACATTTAATTTGTTGTCTGTAATTGTGCTCAGTTTGGTCTAGGCCAAAATTTTGTTGTGTGGTAAAGAGTTAAGGTATATTGAAATCTGGACATAAGTTTGCTGCAGTATGATGCATATACAGGTGTATGACTTGATTAAAGTAAACAGAGATTACAGAAAAAGCAGTTTACTGTGATATTTCATCAAAATTCCCCTGTTATTGGATGCATGGGGGTAAGGTCCATAATGCACTATATGTGCAAGTACTGATATTTTTTATTCCTTTGAATAGTTGACATTAGTAACTTTGTAAATAGTATAAGTACCTGGCATTAAGTCAGTTTTGTGAGGCATAAAAATGACTTGCTGCACTAAGTTTGTCATCTACTTTGTGATAATAATGTCTTTGGTTTGTATATAGAAATTTTTGTTTTTCTACATGTACCGGTACTATGTATAGGTACTTAACATGCTTAAAAAGCACTCTAACTAGGATACCCAACCAGGGCATCTCTGATATTTTCAAAATTTCTAAATACAAGTACCTGTACTTGTAATTTTACACAACGTTTACTTGCCTTTCAAAGACACATTCCTTTTCAGCCACATTTGATTTGTCATCTGTAAATGAGTCATACTCTGGTAATATGGGGCTTAATGCATCTCTGTGATCCATCATACCAAACAAGTCATCACATAATTAAAATCCATTTTTTCTAACAACTAACTGAATCATGAGGTAGACTCATCCTTGACATGCAGAAAATTCACCAAAAGCAAAATGTTTTGGCCCAGGTCAGCTTGCGTGGACTGTGCAGGATGACCTGGGTTGATACTTTTTGCAGATGCATTAAGCACCCTTTTCACAGAGCGTGGCTCAAATATCTTTAGCTCACCTGAGCACAATGTGCTCAAGGGGAGCTTTTAGGATCACGCTGTGTCCGTCATGCGTCATCCGTCGTCCGGCATCAACAATTCTTTAAACATCTTCTCCTCCTAAACCACTTGGCCGATTTGGACCAAACTTGGCTGGAATGTTCCTTTGGAGGTCCTCTTTAAAATTTGTTCACAGAATTTGATCCCATCAAAAACTCTGGTTGCCATGGCAACCAAATGGAATTTTCTAAGAAATTCTTTAAAAATCTTCTCCTCTGAAACAGCTGGTCAGATTTTGAAATAATTTCACAGAAATGTTCCTTGGGTGACCCTTTTCAAAACTTGTTCGTGAAATTTTGATCCATCGAAAAACATGGCCGTGGTGGTGGGGGGGGGGGGGGGTCTTCGCATTCTTTAAAAATCTTCTCCTCTGAAATCGCTGGTCAGATTTTGAAATAATTTCACAGTAATGTTCCTTGGGTGACCGTTTTCAAAAACTGTTCGTGAAATTTTGATGTGTCGAAAAACATGGCCGTGGTGGTGGTGGGGGGGGGGGGGGGCGCTTCGCGTAGTGCGGTGTCAACAATTCTTTAAACAACTTCTCCTCCTAAACCACTGGGCCAATTAGAACCAAACTTGGCTGGAATGTTCCTTGAAAAGTTGTTTGCGAAATTTTGATCCGTCAAGAAAATATGGCTGTGGTGGTGGGAGGCTATTTGCACTATATGGACATGAAGAAATTCTTAAAAATTCTTCTTCTCTGAAACCACTGGTCAGATTTTGTAATAATTTCACAGAATTGATCCTTTGGTGACCTTTTAATATTCATCAAAAGACTGTAGTATTTTGATGAAAAGGGCTATTGCAGACGTCAACCTATACCAGGTGAGTGCACTGGTGAGAAATGCTGATCAATATGCACACTTTCTACTCGATGTATTTGATAGCTATGTATTGTAAGAGATAATATAAAACTGTTATCTTTGGAATACATGCATAATATTTCACCAGTTATCAAAATGGCCTCTATGTGCGTGTTAACTGCCTTGTTGTTCACCATTTCTGTACTTTATGATAGATTGTTTTCTGAATTCTATACAAACTTTATATGCTGAATTCTGATTTGTCAAAAACATGGCTGTGGTGATGAATGTAGGGGTGCTGACAGATTTTGAAATGATTTTTTCAGGTGACCTTTTCAAAATTGCTTGTCAAAATAATGATTTTGTTTCCAAAATTTCAATACTTTAAAAAAAATTGGTTATGGTCCTCTCAAAAATTCAGGTGAGTGATCCAGGGCCATCTTGGCCCTCTTGTTCAATTTGGATGAGTCTAAAATTGTCGACCAGTAAAGCTTGGAATAATGTACTTGTATTAAGGTGACTTAGATTCTCCTGCATTAATGCTTAACTGTTTACCACACAACAAAATTTTAGACTTGTCCAAATTCAAAGCATTTGCAAAAAAATACGTGTAAATCAAAATTTAAATTTGTTTCTGGAAGGATAGAAAAACATGGTGCTCAAAGGAGAAAACACTGGTCACCCGCATTTTGTCCTTTTCTCACAATGATTTCAAAAGCCTTTTTCATCAAGGTCATTAAAACTTGGGATTGTGTGGTAAAGGGTTATACATATTTTTTTTTTAGTAAATTACACATTTTTTAGCTCATCTGAGCACAAAATGCTCAAGGTGAGCTTTTGTGATCGCCCAATGTCCATCGTCTGTCGTCCACAATTTCTTTAAACATCTTCTCCTCCTAAACCACTGGGCCAATGTTGATGAAACTTGGCAGGGATGTTCCTTGGGTGAAGCTCTACCAAAGTTGTTCAAGAGACTGAATTCCACCAATAACTCTTGTTGCCATGGCAACCAAAAGGAAAAAAATAGCAAAATCTTTGAAAATCTTCTCGTCTGAAACTAGAAGGCGTAGAGCTTTGATAATTGGTATGTAGCATCTCCTAGTGGACCTCTACCAAGTTTGTTCATATGATGCCCCTAGGGTCAAAATTGGCCCCGTCCCGGGGGTCACAAGTTCGAACATAGGAACAAAGAAGGAAAACTTTAAAATTCTTCTTCTCTGAAACTGGAAGGCATAGAGCTTTTATATTTGGTATGTAGCATCTCCTAGTGGGCCTCTACCAGGTTTGTTCATATGATGCCCCTGGGGTCAAATCTGGCCCCGCCCCAGGGGGTCACAAGTTCGAACATAGGAACAAAAAAGGGAAAACTTTAAAATTCTTCTTCTTTGAAACTAGAAGGCCCAGAGCTTTGATATTTGGTATGTAGCATCTCCTAGTGGGCCTCTACCAAGTTTGTTCATATGATGCCCCTGGGGTCAAAACTGGCCCTGCCCCAGGGGTCACAAGTTTGAACATAAGAACAAAAAAGGGAAAACTTTAAAATTCTTCTTCTGTGAAACTGGAAGGCTTGGAGCTTTGATATTTGGTATGTAGTGAACCTGTTCTGAGTTTGTTAGCCCGCCTGAGCACAACATGTTCAGTGAGTTCTAAATTGGGTCACTTGGGGTCATAATCTAGGTCACTAGGTCAAATTAAAGAAATACCTTTAGGGCACTCTAGAGGCCACCTTTTTTTGCTCAATTGACTTGAAAATTGGTCAGAATGTTTCTCTTGATAAAATCTCACATGAATCTGAATTTGGGTCAACTGGGCTCATAAACTAGGTCACTAGGTCAAATTAAAGAAATACCTTTAGGGCACTCTAGAGGCCACATTTCTTGCTCAATTGATTTGAAAATTGGTTAAAATGTTTCTCTTGATTAAATCTAAGATGAGTTCAAAATTGGGTCACCTGGGGTCATAATCTAGGTCACTAGGTCAAATTAATGAAATACCTTTAGGGCACTCTAGAGGCCACATTTCTTGCTCAATTGATTTGAAAATTGGTTAAAATGTTTCTCTTGATGAAATCTAAGATGAGTTCAAAATTGGGTCACCTGGGATCATAAACTAGTTCACTAGGTCAAGTTAAAGAAATACCTTTAGGGCACTCTAGAGGCCACATTTATTTCTCAGTTAACTTGAAAACTGTTCAGAATGTTTGTCTTGATAAATATTTTGATGAGTTCTAAATTTGGTCACGTATGGTGATAAAGTAGATCACTAGGTCAACTTATGGAAATTTCTTGTGGATGCTCTAGATGCCACATTTTAAGCTCAATTGACCTGACAATTGGTCAGAAATTGAATTTTGCATGTGGAGTGAAATTTCGCCTATTGACTCAGGTGAGCGATCCAGGGCCATCATGGCCCTCTTGTTTCCTATTACTATACAGTATTTTGTCTAAAATTATTATAAATCACTAACAATTGTATGTTAGACAAACGTTAGACAGTAGAGAAAAGAAAACCTTCTTCTTACCTTTGGAACTAATTGTGGGAAAAGGAGCTTTTGCTTTTCAAGTTTTGTTGTTAAAAATTACAAGGTTACTTTTCATTACACAAAGTATAGACAAATACCTACTGCTTGCATGTTGAACTATTATGGTAAGAGGAGTAATTGCTCCATTTCTCACAATTTTATCCAAAATTGTCAACCATTAGGGAGTAAAATATTAGTTTTGTACAGTAAAGGTTGATATATGTTTTGATACTGTAAGTGGACATAAGTATCTTTGAGATAAAAGTAAGATGCATTTTTAACTCATTACCAAACCATCCCTGGTTTTCACAACTCCCTGAAAGAAGCCTTTCGAAAACATTGTTTTCAACCCTTCCCAAAACAAATTTCAATTTTTGAGTCACTTTAATTTTGTCGTCTGCTAATGCTTTCAATTTGGAACAGTTTAAAATTTTGTCGTCTGGTAAAGAGTTATAAGGAACCAATTTTAGCTGTTTTAAAAGAAAACCTTGAGGTATTGTCATAACTGTGTTGTTGTCTGTGTCATGTCCTCGTCCTGCTAAAACTTTGACCTTTCTTTGTTGTCTCTGTCATTGCTGAGGGTATTTACTTCAAACTCATGCTTGATGCTAACTATCAATTGGGGAACCCACAACAGATGGGCAAGTAACCCTCAAAATAATTTTGAAATAGTTATGCCCCTTTTTTGACACAGAAGTGTCTCTTTAAAAAACCCAAATGAAGCCAGGTGTTGGCAAATTGCTGTTATCTTGTTGAAAAAGCCTTGGTGTTGGTTCTGCTTTGTAAGACTGTAATATCATTGAATGAATTTCATTGTTATTAAAAAAATTAAAGAGGGAAAATTGATCTTTTGTCATGGTGTTTTTTTATAGTCTCCAACAGTAGTTGAGGGGAAGATGTGATGAAAAATGAACTGCTCCTATGATACAAATGGATTGATTAACTTTTTACCAGATGACATAAATTTAGACTTGTCCAAAGTGAAAGCATTTTGCAGATAATAAACATTATTACGACTCACAGGATGGTATGAAGTTGTCTTTAAAAGGGAAGAAAACCTTGTGAGAAAAGGAGAAAATGCTGGTTACCACCATTTTCTCCTTTTCCCACTATGTTTTCCAAAGCCTTCTTCAGAGTTGTCAAATTTCGGGTTTATGTGTGAAAGGGCTAGAGATTGCTTTATTACGATGTCAACAGTAGTTCAGCAATATCAAGAAAATATTTTTGGTACTCATTGATTTAATGGTGTGTTGTCTGCTTTCAACAGTATTTCAGTCATATCAAGGCGATAACTCATATATTCATGTATGTCATAGTTTTCACCAGTAGGCAGGGGTCCTGAAGTGTCTGGTCCAAAGACGCCCCCACAAAAAAACCAGTGCTCCAAGTGATGCCCAAACAATGGGGCCTCCAGGCCGTGAATCTCACACTGTACCACTGAGCCAGGCATGACCACTTTCTTACTTGCCTTTCTTAACCCTTTACCAAACAATCCAGAGTTTTAAAGACCCCCTATTAGAGCACATTAGGAAACATGTGGAAAAAGAAAAAGGTGGTAAACAACATTTTGTCTGTTCCTCACAATGTCTTCCCATCTTAAAACAAACTGCAATTTTTGAGTCACATTTATTTTGTCATCTGCAAATAATTTCAGTTTGGGTAAGTCTATAATTTTTCGCGTGGTAAAGAGTTAGGATCTACCGGTACTAAGCTTGGGCTTTTCAGTGCCTTGTACAAGTGCCTTGTGACCAGCCCTGACAGTTGCGAAAGATATAGAAGTACCTTGTCTGAGAAAATGAAAGTGACATTTCTGGTTGATCTAATGACACAAAATACTGTTAATTAAGTCATCAGTCCTAAAACAACATACAGCATACGACTGAAAACATCCTTACAGAAAATGGGTCATTAACATGAATCAATGTTTAGCCCATTACCAAACAATTTCCAGTTTTAACGACCCAAATGAAGAACGCTTTTTTAAAAATGTGAAAAAAAAGGAGAAATTCATACATGTGAGTTGAAATATCGTGGTAAAAATTGCTTGTTATAACCAATTTCTTCTTTTGCCACCATGTTTTCAAAAATGGTCTTCAGCATAATGTAATGGGTTGTCTGCTGAAGATAATGTGAACATTCCGAAATACAGAACAAAGAATAGCACCTGAATTTTCACTCATGAACAATTTCTGTCTATATTCTTTCCCAATTTGCCGAGCGCCGGTTGCTCAGTCGGTAGCATACAGGACTCAAAGAACAGGGGGTCACTAGTTTGATCCCCAGCTCGGCCAATTTCTTTCCAAGGATTGATGATGGTCATTGCAACAGGATTCATGCCTCTCTCACCGCTGATCATTGATTCGACGATGGTTATGTGGGAAAGCAGCCAGTGGCTTGGAAAGAATATTGTGCAGAGTACTGGTAAAAGAAACTCAAGGAAAGCATGGATAGGTGCACTGGCAGCCGCAATATAACTGAAATAATGTTGAAAACGGCATTAAACACCATACAATCACTTACCAAATTTATCCTGGTATCACTTTTGTGCTATTCTTGTTGTGAAAAGAAAGTATAATGATTTAATATTTTAAAATGTGCAAAGCTGAGATGCAAAGCTGAGGTCCTTTCCGCTCATTATTATTTCTTTAGGTCCTTTTTGTCAATTAACTTCCTTGAGTAAGCTACAGCAAACAACATCGATATTCGTGAGAGCGTTATTACCGACCTGAGATAATTTCTGGATTTTCTGAAAATAGACGAAGTGGCAGTCCATAGGGGTATTTGAAATCAGTTTTTGTATTATTATTGCAAAGGTTAAACGTCCATTTTAATACAGAGATTTGATAAATTATCGGCAAATTGGCCATGTAACAATTGCGTATCTTACGAAATCGGGATGCTGATTATTATCCAGGGATACAGTAGGCCTACCCACAGAAAATCCCTTTCAAGGTTCTCAGTATATTAGGCTCGAAAGATAGGATGTAAAATCAAAATTCACAATAGATTTTAGATAAATCTATTTATAAGATAATATCAAGTGAAACTTGTAAGTGGCCTGTATTGAAGTGAAAGTGTAAACCCACCTCTCCTGGTCCACTGAAAGACAGAATTTCATCTTTAAATGTGTGGGTAAAACAAGTGAAAATTAGTTTGAATTCAGACTTAACACATAACTCTGTACCCATGACAGAACAAACAACAAGTCAAGCATGACTCAAATGTTAAGAGTTACCATGGAAAGAGAAGAAAATACTGTTTTCAAAAGCCTTCTCCCTCTGGGTCATTAGAACACAGGATTGTTTAGTAAAGGATTTAGCTAGGTCTTTTAAACATCTAAAATGAAAATGATAATAATAATAAGGAAAAGGTGAAATCTTAAATTTTTATCACCTCTACGTTGTGCTTTGCAATATAAATATCTCCCAGTATTAGGCTGTGCGGATCCAAGATCAGACTGCACTGGATGTGCAGTCTGATCATAACCTACAGTATCTGCAAAATGCATTTTTTGGTGTTAACCAGCCTAAGGTTCTGTGAAATTCAGCTTTTCCATGCACTACATGAATACAGATAAATTTCAACTGAAACTTTCCCAATCTATCATAATAGAAGTTTAACAAGCCAGATAGAATGTGAGTGTAGAATGGTTTAACGCCTTTACCAAAAGCCAAATTTCTGGACAGAACCAAATTCATATCATTTGTAGACAACAAATTAAATGTTGCTCAAATGATGATTTTTGTCTTGATATGGTAGAAACTTTTTGGGAAAAGGAGAAAATGCTGGTTCTCCTTTTCCCACAGTTATTGTTTTCAAAAGCCCTTTCTTTCAGGTTCATGAAAAGTGGGGATTGTAAGATAAAAGGTTAAAAGATCTTAGATATTGAAAGGTTTTACAAAGCTTTTCAATTTATTTGTATTGCCCGCATTTTTTTTCATCCACTGAAGAATTTTAGCGGAGCATACAGCAGCCATGTCATTTGTTTATTCCTGCATCCCTTTCCTTCAATGACTTGCTACACATCGGGGTTTACCTACTAATTTTGTCCATATTCTTGTTTTCATCCAGCAGCAGACCATGTTGGAACACATTGTGGAAAAAGTAGAAATGGCTTGTTATTAGCTTTTTCTCGTTTTCTATAATATTTTCACATACTCATTAACTTCGACCAGACAACAACATTTTAGACTTTTCCAAATTGAAAGCTTTTCAGATGATAAATTTCATATCTTAACTCTCAAATGATGTTGTACATCTTTGAAGGGATAAGAAATATTTTTGGAAAGGGACAAAGAGCTGGTTATTTCCTCCTTTTTGCGCAAAAGTTTTTCAAAGTCTTCTTTCTCAGGATCACTAAAGCTCAGGATTGCTCAGTCAAGGGTTAAGCACTTGAACACCTAAAAAACAAGCGCTTATGCGTGAAAGTGTGATTTTCAAATTTCTTGTATTTATTATTACAGGTATGACATCCTAAGTGATGACCAAGAGCTGTCAAAATCTTCACCATGTCTGTATCACCAGTGGCTCCGAAAGGCTTCTCTGAAGTACAAAGTTAGTAACTGAAAGGCCCAATAATGGCCATCTGTAAATGGTTCTATGAAATAAATATGGGTGAATTTCAATTTTAAATACCATTTAAAGCTATGGCTAGTACCAAAAGTCTGATGATTTGTAAATTTCAAGGCTAAGGGTTTTATTTACCCTTTTACACTCAATCCTGTGTTTTTAAGACCTTTACCTAGAAGAAAAGTATGGTGGTCAAAGTTCTGATGGCTGGCAGAACGAGGAATATTAAAGCTAGAATAAATGTTTCAAACTGTAGTTCCAATTTTGATATTTATGTTTCTGCAAGTGACTAAAACTTGGACAACCTTTACTTTAAGCCTTAGAGCGCCTTTCACTACTTTAGTTACTATTGCGTTCGGTGGATGGACGTTTTGGCCACGGACGTTTTGGCCAGGATATTTTGGCCAGGACATTTTGGCCACGGACGTTTTGGCCAGCTGAAAGTGCAAAGTAGGACGTTTTGGCCAAATGTTTTTGAACACAGAAAAATGGAACAAACTAACTTTCTATGCTTTTTGGTACACCATTTTAGAGAAAAAAAACATTCAAAGTTCATTTCATGCATTTTATACTTTTAATTAACATTGGCAAAAACATTCTTTGACTTTGATTTGCATTCTTCTATAGCAAGATGCATAGATTCTTCAGACTTTTACTGCAAACTGTTGTTGCAAACAGCAATTTCAAGTTATTTTTCAATCAAATGATATTTGGCAATTAATGCAATCATCCAACACAAGAGTATAAGAGCAAAATGAGGCTTGAAAGTAACTATTTGTAACACCAATCAATTAAAAAATGAGTAAGTTCATCATCTGTACATAACTGCCAAAAAGTAAAAAAAAATAATCAATTCACACATTTCTCCATATACATGTATGTCAAATACTATAAAACAATTTCCTCTATTCCTACAATGATTTTTAATTATGATATATAGCTCTCAAAATCACAAAAGCTCTCAAATAACATTTGGCCAAAACATCCTACTTTGTACTTCCACCTGGCCAAAACGTCCTTGGCCAAAACGTCCTGGCCAAAACGTCCTGGCCAAAACGTCCGTAGCCAAAACGTCCTACATTCATTGCGTTCAATGTAGATCAAGATCAGACTGCACAAAATGTGCAGTCTGATCATTGATCTACACTGTCCGCTTTGCTGAGACTTTCCAGACTTGGACAACATTAATGTTGCTCTTATTAACCCTTTACCACACAATGACACCTTTTAACACCCCTGGAAAAGAGGCCTTTTGAAAACATTGTGGGAAAAGGAGAAAATGCTGGTAACCAGCATTTTCTCCTTTTCCCACAAAGTTTTCTACCCTATCAAAGAAAAGTTGCGTCATTTGAGCCACTATGAAATTGTCGTCTGCAAATGCTTTCAATTTGGATAGGTCTTAAATTTTGCCGTGTGGTAAAGGGTTAAGATCTAATTCCTAGCATGAAAATGCTTGTTTGGTTTATTTGGCGCGTGAAGGGTTAATAGATTGTCAGACTTACAGTAATTACCATACCTTCAACCCTTACACTGCTAGATAAATAGAGCCAAGATTTCCAACCAGTGGTATATAGCCAAACATTGCGATTTCAATGTGATTGTTGCTGGGAAAAAAACTCATGGTTTTGGACAGTGTAGATCTAAGATCAGATCATATGTTCTATGCAGTCTGATCTTGATCTACACTGTCCACAAAAGTTTGATGAGTCGTGCTAAGCAGCCTCAGGGTTAAAGGGTATGAACGAAATTTTAACCTTTATTTTACTCATCTATAATCATTTACAGCTTTTTGGGGGCTTTTCACCATTTATAAATGATCCTAATGTTAAATTGATTGTTGTCCAAATGGTAGGAATCATCTTTGGAAGGACGGAAAACAGTATAGGAAAAGGAGAAAATGCTGATTACCAGCATTCCCCCCCCTTCCCCCCCCACAAGGTTTTTAAAAGCCTTCTTCATCAGGGTCGTTAAAACTTTGGATTGTGTGGTAAAGAGTTAATCAATTTGTGGAAGGACACTCTGAAAAAAAGTGTAGAAAAAGGGGTAAATGCTGTCTTGCTGGTTACCAGCCATGTTATGATACATGGTTGTATGCTGCAGGTATGGTATAACAAAATTTGCTTCCTGCAAACATTGTTTTTTTTTTTTACAAAAACCTATGTCATTGATTTAGCAGAATAAAGGGACTTAGTTAGATGGATAAAAATAAGTTAAACAATCAAAACATTGTTGCCATATTGCAGATGTCACTTTTTCATGGGGTGATTACCTCAAGGCAACCAAGGAGGAACCGGCTCCAGTTAGTTGTTTTAGACAGGTAAGACCCACTTGCCACGTATATAACCTTATTACATAACTGGCGTTTTGCTATGTAATTAAAGACATTTTTACCCTTTACCACACAATTTCAATGTTTAGTGACCCTGAAGAAGAAGGCATTTGAAAACATTTTGGGAGGAGAAAATGCTGGTAACCAGCATTTTCTCCTCCCAGAATGTTTTCTACCCTGTAAAAAACAGAAATCATCATTTGAGCATTTATTTTGTCATCTGCAAATATTTTGAATTTGGTTGAGTCCAAATCTTTATCATTTGGTAAAGAGCTAAACAACAAAATTATAGAATCTACCAACTTGAAAGCATTAAGTTTTGCAGATGACAGATGAAATGGGTGGACGGACGTTTTGGCCACGGATGTTTTGGCCAGGAGGTTTTGGCCAGGACGTTTTGGCCACGGACGTTTTGGCCAGCTAAATGTGCAAAGTAGGACGTTTTGACCAAATGATTTTTAACATAGAAAAATGCAATGAATGAACTTTCTATGCTTTTAAGTATACATTTTTTGATGCACAAAAGCTTATTCAGTTCATTTTTCATGCATTTTTAGCTTTAAAAAAACATTTGGCCAAAACATACTTTGACTGTGATTTGCAATCTTCTATAACAAACTGCTTAGATTTTTCATAATTTTTTGCAAACTATTGTTGCAAATAGAAATTTTAAGTTATTGTTCAACCATTATTAATTGACAGAGTTGATAATTGGTAATTAAAGCAATCATCAAACACAGTTTTGTCCTTAGCTGAGTATAAAAGCAAAGTAACACTTGAAAGTAATTCTGTTCAGTAACACCAGTCAATTAAAAAATGAAGAAGTTGACTATTTGTAACTTCAATAATAATTTAAAAAAAAAATAACCCAATACTCCATATATGTCAAATATATTAACTTCTCATTTTTCTACCATGTTTTTAAATCATGTTTAATGGGGCAAAAATTCACAAAATTAACATTTGGCCAAAACGTCCTACTTGGTATTTTGAGCTGGCCAAAACGTCCGTGGCCAAAACGTCCTGGCCAAAACATCCTGGCCAAAACGTCCGTGGCCAAAACGTCCTACATTCAATGAAATGTGCCTTGTAGTGTTGAAATTTGTCTCTGTATGGATTGAAAACATTGTTGAAAAAGTAGAAAATCCTGGTAACCAGCTATTTCTTCTATTTCCACAATGTTTTTGAAAGCCTTCTTACTAGGGTTGTTAAAACAGGATAGTGTGGTAAAGTTTTACTGTATACGTGAAATGTCTATTGCAGTGACTTCATAATCCACCAAACTACAAGGTTTTAGTGACGTCATTTTTCAGTGATATAAGTTTTCATTGACATCAGTTTTCAGTGTGTTGGGGTACTCAGAAGGGAAATTTGATTTTGTCAGGGTACTCAATTCTCAAGACCATAAACAGGAATATTTTGCTGAATACTGAAGGACTTTCTAAAACAATGGAGGAAATGGAGAAAATGCTGATAACCAGCATTTTCTCCTATTCTGACAATGTTTTCTACTCCCTCAAGGACAAATCCCTCCATTTTGGCCACATTGATATTGTTGCATGTAAATGCTTATGATTTGGACCAAAATTGTGTTGTTTGGTCCTGAGTAAAAAGATTGATATTTACTCAACATGAATCTTACAGGCTGAAAAATTACCAAAGAATGAATTTGAGAATGGAATGAAATTAGAGGCTGCGGATCCAAGAAATTTGACATCAACTTGTGTTGCCACAGTAATAGCAGCTACAGGGTCAAGGTTGCGGTTGCGGCTCGATGGGGGTGACGACAAAAATGATTTTTGGAGGCTTGTTGATTCTGGTGATATACATCCTATAGGCTATAGTGAGAAACATGGCGGGATGTTACAACCTCCACTGGGTAAGTTGATTGGTCTACCATTTACCAAAAAATCCTGAGTTTTAACGACCAAGAAAAGGAATGCTATTGAAAACATTGTGGGAAAAAGAGAAAATGCTGGTAACTTTTCTCCTCAATCTTTTGTACACTGTCTCATTCAAATCCCATCAGTCATGCAACATTTAATATGTTGTCTGCAAATTCTTTCGATTTGGACCGGTCTGAAATGTTATTTTCTAGAAAGGGGTTAATTGATTTAACAATGTTTCATGCAGCTATCAACATCTTTTCAGTCATTTGAAGGCGACAGCTTATTTAGTCATGTATCTCTGGTTTCACCAGAACTAGGCAAGGGCTCTAAAGTATCTGGTTCATGGACACCTTCAACTATAAAACCATGTCCTTGAAGTGTGGATCAACTGAATTACAAGCCCTACATTTACACCACTGAGCCATGTAGGAAGCCTAGTTTACATGTGATTATTTTTACCCTTAACCCTTTAGCACACAATCCCGAGTTTTAACGACCCTGAGAAAGAGGCCTTTTGAAAACATTGTGGGAAAAGGAGAAAATGCTGGTAACCAGCATTTTCTCCTTTTCTCACAATATTTTCTTCTCTTTTAGACACAAGTCCTACCATATGAGCCATATCTATTTCATTGTCTGCAACTACTTTGAATTTGGACAAGTGTAAGTTTTGTTGTGTGGTAAAGGGTTAAAGCACAAATTGCAGAGCCTGGTAGTGTAGTCTGTAGTGTGCAGGACTTGAGACCAGGGAGTCGCTGATTGGAATCCCCAGCTGAGCCAATTTCTTTCTGAGGATTGATTATAGTCATTGCGTCAGGATTTATACCTCTCTTACTGTTGATTATTGTATCTATTATGGTAATGTGGGAAAGCAGTAAGCGGCCACTGAAGAATATTACACGAAATACTTGTAAAAGGAAACTCAAGGAAAGCATAGATAGGTGCACTGGCGACTATCATTGTACAGAAATAACAATGGAAAACTTCTTTAAACACTACGACATAACAAGAAATTAGAGCACTAACACAATGGACATTTTTCAGTCTGGAAAAAAAAAAGCAAAATAATTGCATTTTCAGGACTGATTTTGGAAAAGCATTGCAGAGAATGTATATGCAAGATCTGGTCACATACATGTAAATACAACTTTAAATGCCCCTGCAGTGGGTAGCTTTTGAAAACACTGTGGAAAAAAGAGCAATTTTTTATAATAAAGAAGTGATCCTTTTTTGCAATGTTTTCTTTGTCATCAATATAGACACTTGCCTTCCAAATTTTTTGTTCATTCAAAGTGTGACTTTTTCTGATTTAAACTTAGTGAACCAAGTGACAGTCTGAAAAATAAACCTTTCCAGTCCAACCAGAATTTATTTAAAGAAATTTTAAAGAACCTGCACAGTCGGATCTTGGGCTATACATAACCAAGCGTAATAAAAAGCAGCATGTTATCAGATTTTCAAGGTTGTGATTGCTAGAATTGCCAAATATACATGTAAGACAGTGTTGGTTGAAGGCCATACTTTTCCCGTTTGCAAGGCACTCATCTTGCCCAGCCTATATCATGTGAGACTAAGGAAGAACAAAAATAATTATGATTACCTACTGTGAAAAAAAAAAGCAGTAATTTGTTTTCATTTTACACTTGTAGAGGGTAAATAATGAGATGGCCATTCTCAGTCGGTAAAGATGATATTGCACTTTCAAGTCTTTTTTTTTTTTTTTGTCAGAATATCTGGCAAAGAAGCAAACACTGTAGATTCAAGATCAGACTGCATGTTCTGTGCAGTCTAATACTGATCTTCACTGTCACCAGAGGAATTAAATCCAAGATCAGCTCTACATGGGTTAACCCTTTACCAAATGACAAATTCTAGACGCTTCGGAATCAAAAGCTTCTGCTTTGTCCTTCTAGGTCGTGAAAACTTTGGATTGTGTGATAAAGACTTAGCTAAATATTGTGATGTGCTTTTTTTTTTTGCAATATTTTAAATTTGTATCTTTAAGATTCTTTTTTTTCTTTTTCACTTTACTCAGGATTTAGAATGAATCCATCGTCATGGCCATCTTTCATGCAGAAAACCCTGAATGGCGCTAAATGTGCCCCAGACAGCTGCTTCAAACATGTAAGTAAAGCCTTAATTTTGTTTGGGCCGATCAGCATTATTTTATCCTTTTTCCCACAGTACCTTTTATCCTTTAAAAAGCAAATTCCATTATCTTAGACAAACTTTTTGTGATGGTTTTAATGTCAAATTTGTATACCAGAAAAGACCGATTCATTGTTTTGGTTTATAGAAGTGTTGTGTGTAAAATGTCAATTTCTACATAAATCAAGCAGACTATACTTACCAGGGTCCAAAAATTTCAAGAAAAGGCACTCGTCCTGTAGGACAAGTGACTTTGAAAAAACACCTGCCCTGCTTTAATCCTCGCTTGTCCAACGAGAAAAACCCTTCCAATATTCAAGTGTAATCAAATTTTGCCAATGCAAGAGAAACTGCTCTTGTGGATTGCACAAAACAATAGTTATTTTCTCAGGTCGTTTTTTTTTTTTTCAGACGAAACGGAAACTTTACAACGAAGTTTAAATACCGGGTTTTAAAAACCGGTACCAGTTATCCTGTCAAGTTACAGAAATTAATAAAGCCAAAACAACACAGTTTTTTTAACTGGTTTCGGGAAAGTATTTGCGTTAATGCTAATATCGTTCGTTTTAATAATTAGCAAAGTCGCTCATATTAAATGAAGCTATATTATAAGATTTTTGTTTGCAATAAAAGGTCCCGGGTTATATCATTAGGCTGACTTGAAACCGGTCTTTATTTGGAGTGGGGACCAGCATGTTTTATGTTCTGTTTCAAAATTTGATTTCCTGAATACCCTTAATTCACTTATTCAATAATGGAATGGCCGTTTTGTCTCCTGTAAGTTAAATATTCATCTGAAAAACTTGTTTTACTATCTTCTATTCACCACTCGTCCTGCCGGACGACCATGACAGATATTTCACTCGTCCTCATCCATTTCTTACTCGTAAATAGGAGCGGACGAGTGGATTTTTTTGACCCTGCTTACTATTACAGGAGCCAAGCAGTCCAGCCAAGAATGGGTTCAAAGTTGGTCAGAAACTGGAGGCAGTGGACAGAAAAAATCCCATGTTGATTTGTCCAGCTACTGTAGGTGCTATAAATGGTGATCAAATCCATGTCAGGTGAGAGTCTTCTAACCCTGTATCACACCATCCCGATTTTAACTACTCTGAGGTAGGAGGCTTTTGAAAAAATTGTGGGGAAAAGGAGAAAATGCAGGCCACCAGCATTTTCTCCTTTGCCATAATTGTTTTCTACCATTTTAGAGACAGTTATCGTCTTTTGTGCTACAGATGAATTGTTGTCTGCAAACACTTTGAATTTGGTTGTGTCTAAAATTTTGTCTATTGGTAAAGAATTAAACCTTTTTACACTAAACAAATGAATTAGACTTTTTCTGACTTGAAAAAAGACCCAGAGAAATGATTTGGGCTTTTTCTGATGTGGAAAAAAAGACCCATAGCATGTAATGTCTAGATTTCTGCATTTTATTTTTCCAAAGAGTTTCTCAAAGTAGTGGACAGTGTTTGTTCAACATCAGACTGTATGCTATGTACAGCTTGACATTGATCTGCTTTGTCCACAAAGGACTGGATTTACAATGTCCATTTTGGGTCCCTTGGGCTTGATGGTCAATATCTTTGACTTGTTTCTAGGAAATCCTGATATTAAATCTTGCTGGTGGCAGTTGTCCTGCAGGAGTGTCCTTAGGCAAGGCAATTTTGAGCCCAAGACTAGTACTGCCGTGTATTATTTTAAGGTTTGATGGGTGGAGAGGAGCATTTGATTACTGGTGTAAATATGATGATAGGGATCTGTTTCCAGTCGGCTGGTGTGCTAAAAATGGCTATCCCTTACAGCCACCAGGAAGCAAAGGTAATTATATAGTCCGAACCTTTTTCCAAAAAATCCTAAAGTTTCATGGACCCTGAAGAACAAAGGCTTTTGAAAACCTTGTGGGAAAAGAAGAAATTGCTTGTACCCAACATTTTCTTCTTTTTTATACCCCCGCAAAACGAATGTTTTCGGGGCTATACTGGAATCAGTCTCTCTGTCCGTGTGTCCGTCCGTGTGTCCGTCTGTGAACAGAATACTAGTAATTTTGTGTCGCAAACTCCTCCTACAGTTTTCCTTCAATTGTATTGAAACTTTGCGCATATATTGATCATATATTGAAGATTTGCAAGACGCAATTTTCAAATGTCAACTCCTCCTGGTTGAGGAATTATCTCCCCTTGAACTTGACACTTTTTTCTGTCAAAGCGCTGGTGGGGGTATTAAGTCACATTCAGTGACAGCTCTAGTTCACCATGTTTTCCACATTTTGAAGATGCAATTTCCTTTAATTTATCCATATTTTAATTATTTGTCATTTTCTAATTCTTTCAATACGGACAAGTATAAAATTTTGTCTTCTGAAATCAAGTTAATCAGAGAAAGAACATTGCTTACTGTATCATCTTCACTGGAAATTTGTATCTACATCTATAGTACACTCTTTAGTTGGCAACTTTAAAACTCAACTTTCTAATTTTATGACAAAAAATTGACGATAGTTTTGCACCATCGATCCATCAGTCTGTTCCTGCTCTTCGTTTTACAGATTTTGTACAAGATGGGAATTGATATATGATTAAGAAACCAGTAATACTTTACAATTAACTTATGACAACATGCCATATTTTATGGTGGTACCTGTAGAAGCTCAAAATGAATGAATTTCAGTACATGTTATTTGAATCCTTATTTTTAGTTAGGCTGTTTTTTGAAGAAAATTTCAAGGTATTGTTGTAGCCCTGTCTTGTCTGTGTCATGTTAAAGCTTTGACATTTTCTGAAATCTCTCTCATTACTGAAGATATTTCTTCAAACTTTGACTCGTTGTTAACTTCTAAAAGAGAAACCCAAACCATAAGGGCAAGTTTCCCTGTTAACTAATATTTTCAACACAGATGTGCCCTGTTTTCAGCAAAACCTTTGTTGAAAAAGCAACTGCAATCAGGATACTGTTCTTTTTTAATCCATAGCTTTATAACAATTTTTTATCCATAACTTTAGCAGAGTGAGCACTGATTTCTTCTATGAGTTTATGAAATTTGCTGTTTTTCAGGTGGGCAGAAATTATCACGTGTCAAGGACACTGGCACTAACCTCACTGCAACCAATCCATCCAATACAACAACTACATCAAGACAGAAAAGCCCATCTCCAAAGCCATCTAGTCAAGGTCATTCAAATAGGAGATCCTCATCACCTTGGGAAGCCAGTAAGCCTGTTGTCACGGTAACAGAGCCTGACACCAGCTCTCCTAGTCCTCCAACAGGTAAAGTGGGGTTGAATGATTTTATAAAGATTCCTGAAGCAGTAATTACAAAAAGTAATTGAATATTTTAAACTCATTAAAAGCAGACAATCACAGACCCCATTTTTAACCCTTTAGCAAACAATCCCCTATTTTCACGACCCTGAAGAAGAGGCTTTTTGAAAACATTGAGGGAAAAGGAAGAAATGCTGGTAACCAGCATTTTCTCCTTTTCCCACAATGTTTTCTACTCTATCAAAAGCCTGGCCGGGTGGCTCAGTGGTTAGCGTATCTGACTCGTGACCTGGAGGTTGCGGGTTCGATACCCAGTTGCGGCGAACTTTCTTTCTGGCGATTTTTCGCCTCTCACCTCTGATGCATGTGAGAAAAGTAGTCTGTGGCTTTGGAAAGAAAGTTGTGTCAGTTCTGGTGTGAGAAAGCCAGGAAACACGTGGGTGCGTCACTGACCACCATGATATGACCTAAGCTATTAAAATGGCATTAAACTTCAATACAAACCAAACAAACCAAACCCTATCAAAACACTTGAGTTCATTTGTATCCCTTTAAAAGTTGTTGTCTGCAAATGCTTTCAATTTGGAAGGGTCTAAAGTTTGTTGTTGGGGAAAAGGTTAATTTGGCTTATAGAGATTGTCTTTGAAAGCATGGAAAAAATTGTATAGCCCCAACCCTCTTTGCCCACAATATTTTCAAAAGCTTTCATCCTCACTGTTGTAATGTTCTGTGAGAGGTTTGATTCATTTTCACCTGTCTGATAAATATCCATGTAACCTATTGGGATTTCAACTTAAATTTTTCTTACAGCAAGCCACTTTGGAAAACTTTGTGCTAAAAGGAGAATTGCTTTTGATGTACAATATCACCCATTACCACCATGTTTTCACGTGTATTTAAACTTATTTGTTATATTAGGATGGTTACCAATTTTCAGCTCACCTGAGCACAATGTGCTGAAGGTGAGTTTATCTGATTGTTCTGTGTCCTTCATCCATTGTCCCTAGTGTGTTTTCATATTTCTATCCTTACTTAAGGTATTTACTTTAAACTTTGATTATTTAGTTACTATTAGCCCTTTAAGCAGCTTTCGCTGCTATAGTTGCCATTGTGGCCAGTGTAGATCAAGATCAGATTGCAACAAACATGCAGTCTGATTTCTTATCTACAGTCAGCTTTCCATAAACACAAGACAAAAAAACCTTGAAATTGCCATTTCGGTCTCATTTTTGGAATGAAAATGTCTGTTGGATTTATTCTATGCTCTAACGGTTAAAAGGTGAACCCATACAAGAAGGGCTGGTAACTCTGAAATATAGGGTAGAGTTGTTCTCATTTTTAATCTTAAAATTGAAAAAAAAAAAATCAACTACAGCAGAATATTGGCAACTGCATGTTTTGCTCTTTTTTCTGATAATTTCAGTGTGTATATACATTAATCATGGCTGCAGCTGTGGTCCCTATCTCAATCAACAAAAAGTACTCCAGCTTCCTTCCCAATATGGACCAGATATCATTATGAAAGTGCTTCATGATTTACTGAAAGGTTGCATTGAATGTGCATACACTGAAAAAGTTGTGTATAACTTGATACCAGAGGGCTGTGGAAAAGTTGTCATATATGGTAATTTCTTATTCTGTTTGACCTTCCTTTAGTTCTTTCCCAGACGACAAAATGTTGGGCTCATTCATATTGAAAATGAGCTTTGCTCTGTGAAAAGGGTGCTGTTCGCCCAGGCAGACTTGAGTTGAAACTTATCACTATCTTTGAATTTTCTGCATGTCCAAGAACCATTCTCTCTCTAGCTTTAGTTAATTGTTAGACTGAATGGACTGTATTGATAACTTATTATATGATGACTTACATGGTATCATGTGTCATGGAGATGCATTAATCCTCCATTTGACAGAGCATAGCTCAAATATTGAACCATGCTGTGTAAAACGAGGGTTCAATGCATCTTTGTAATGCACCATACGAAGCAAGTTGTCACTTAAGATAGATCCATTTTATCTTAACTCTTTACCAAACGACAAAGTTTTAGACTTGTCCAAATTGAAAGCACTTGCAGACGACAAAATAAACCTAACTCAAAAACTGAAATTTGTTTCCAACAGGGTAGAAAACATTGTGGGAAAAGGAGAAAATGCTGGTTACCAGCATTTTCTCGTTTTCCCACAATGTTTTCAAAAGCCTTGTATCTCAGGGTCGTAAAAACCAGGGATTGTTTGGTAAAGGGTTAAGAACAATTTACCAATAATAAAAGTTTCAGACCAGGTCATCCTGGCCTGGATTGATCAGGCTGACATGAATAGATACTTTTAGCAGATGCATCAAGTCCCATTTTTGGGCAGCATGGTTCATTTGTAGAAGTCAAATTAAATATGAATGTTGAGATTTGTCTTGATAAGATAGAAAACATTACGACTCTATGAGGACTTATGGCCCATTAAAGATGTTTCCCTAATCTATATAACAAAGCAATCTGAACCAGTGAGGGTAATTGTTGGCTTGGAACCATAACTGTTATATTTTTGTCAAGTACTAAAGCTGGGTGTAAACATGCTGAGGCCTTGGATAACAGTTTTTGCTGCTGCAATTTATGTATTTTTATACCCTCACAAAACGAATGTTTTCGGGGGTATACTGGAATTAGCCTGTCTGTCCGTGTGTCCATCCGTCCGTGTGTCCGTCCGTGTACAAAATACTGTCAAAGCGCTGGCGGGGGTATAAAGTCACATACAGTGACAGCTCTAGTTTTTTCTACAGACAAAATGATTATGTTTCAGTGTATTCTAAATATGGAACTGTTACTAGTAGGAAAGTGGTAGCAGATGACAATTTATGTGAGGGTCAAATGGTAGAATTTGTCTTTGATAGGATAGAAAACATTGTGTTAAATGGAGAAAATGTTGATTACCAGCATTTTCTCCTTTTCCCACCATGTTTTGAAAAGGCTTCTTTTTCAGGATAGTGTGCTAAATAATCAAAGGTAATTTGTGATTTACTTTGATATGATTGATGTTATATTTGACAGCTACTCATAACCACAAAACCTACACAAAACGGGTAACAGCGGCGGACAGGCCAGAGGAAATGTGGTCTATCATCCATAAACTGATAGAAGATCTGGGTTGCTGTGAAAATCTCTTCTCAAACAAACCATTAAATAGTGTTTGCTTGAAGTGTAGTAAGATTAATAGATCTGGTATGTGCAAACATCTTCAATTAGCTTATCACTGACAACCATTCCCTAGACAATCCCATTTTGTTTTTTTTTTGAGGGGAAGCTTTTGAAAATATAGTGAGAAATGGCATTTCTCTTTCTGCCACCATGTTTTCGTTCCATTCCAAGGAAAATAGTGTTTGCATGTGTTTTAAGCTCAATTGATCTAAAATATACATGTATTTTGTACAAAAAGTTATCCAGTTATCACTGATAGTTTTTAAATCTTTACTACACAGTAGAATGTTAGACTTGTCCAAACTGAAAGCATGACTCAAAAATTAAAGATTGTTTCTGGAAGGTTAGAGAACATTGTCTGAAGGTTAAGCTCTTACCAGTCAGTCCCTTGTTTTTACATTTATGGGGAAGAAGGCCTTTAAAAACATTTTAAGAATGGAAGAAAAATGCTAAAAATTGGTATTTTCTCATTTGTCCACAATGTTTCCTAACCTTTGGACTAGTTGTCAGTTATCAAAAGAGAAATGCAAACAACAGGGGCAGGCAACCATCAGAATATTTTTGACACAGTTATGCCCTAATAAGACTTAGAATTTTCACTAAAAGCAATTGCAGCCAAGGGTTGGTACCTGCATGCATTGCTGTTAGTTTTGATTCTGTAGCTACCATGATTTTACAGTATGTAGGTCTTCCTTAACTTGTGCCTAGCCCTTTTAGCTCTGTCGGTAGCATGCAGAACTTGAGAACAGGGTATTGTGGGTTCGATCCCTGGCTTGGCCAATTTCTTTCCGAGGATTGATGTTAGTCATTGCGACAGGATTCTTTGCTCTCCCACTACAGACCATTGTCTTGATGGTGGTTATGTGGGAAAGCAGCCGGTGGCTTGGAAAGAAAATTGTGCGGAGTACTGGTAAAGTGTGGATAGGTGCTCTGGCTGCTGGATGTAACTAAAATAATACTGAAAATGGCATTAAACACCATTCAATCAATCATTCAATCAATCAATCAATCTTCCTTAAATTGACATGAAAAAAGGTTATTGTAATAATTATTTGGCAATCCTAGCTAAATATGACTTTATAAATACAAGGTTAGTGAATAAGCCGGGGTTTGAATGTAATTGTTCCAGAAGAATTGGCAAAATTGTAAAGAGGCAAGTATATTATTAAATAAATTATATATGTGATATACTATTACATTTAAACCGATTATAGTTACATTGTTTTAATTCCATTATGTTTCAATTATATTTCACTATTTCATTTAAAAGATTCTGAGGGTCAACAATCTAATGACAGTAGAAGTAAATCCAAGAAATCAAGGAGATGGTCTACTGAATCAGTTGACAGTCTTCGACAGTCCAAGCCAGCTAAGATTCGAAGATCATATGATCCCACACACCAAGCAGAAGCCAGTTCAACCACATATGATAATCAGTTACATAGGCCCAGTGATCCAGCTGACTGGTCCATTGATGATGTGATGAAACATATTTGTGATGCAGACCCTGCACTGGCTACTCATGCAGAATTGTTTAGAAAACATGTATGTAGCTATACTTACATGCACTATTTACTGATGTTATTTATGGTTGTTTTCTTGTCACTCACTATGGGAGGGATATTGTTTCGGTGTTGTCTTTGGTGTTGTCTATCTGTCAGTCCTGGTCTCCTGTAGATTTTTTTTCTATGGAACAATATGCCTGCGTAGGCGAAGGGTTAGCACTTCAACACAGTGGCTTCTTTGTGTGATGCCATGATAAAACATTTGAATCAGTTTATAACTCTCTCTCTCTCTCTCTCTCTTGTCTCTCTGTTATGTTGGTCAGTAGAATCTCAATCACACAGCCTGTTTTGTGCCATTTGACTTTAATCAACTTTATACTGTAAGATCATATACATGTACTTATCCACACTCTTTGAAGATTGAAATTGTCTCAAAGTCTTTGTACATGTATATTGTTTTTCATTGTAGGAGATAGACGGGAAAGCCCTGATGCTGTTAAACAGTGACATGATGATGAAATATATGGGTTTGAAGCTTGGGCCAGTTCTGAAGTTGTGTAACATTATTGACAGACTTAAACAGAGAAGATGAGTCTAGAAAATCATGAATCAGTGAGGAACAGTAGAGTTATTTTCCATGATTCTTTTGAGGAATGAAGTCAGTTATCTCCCATGATTCTTTTGAGGAATGAAGTCAGTTATCTCCCATGATTCTTTTGAGGAATGAAGCCATTTATCTCCTATGATTCTTTCGAGGAATGAAGCCAGTTAGCTCTTTTCAGTTCCGGCTTTGGTACAGAATTTGAAATTTCTTGGTTTTCATCATTGATTTTCCTTAGAACTTGCATAGGTTTGTTGATATGATTTACATTTTGAATGAAATTTTTCTAGTAGTATGTGAACGGGCCACTTGGCTTTAGAAACAAGTATGGCTGGTTCCTTATGTTCGGGTCCCAGCTGAACTTGAGTTAATGCTCAACTAAGTTAATACTTAATCTTAATACTTTTTTTGAGGTAACCACAAAATACATAGATTGAAAAAAAAAGTTAAATTCCAATGGGAATACAGTTAACTCTTTACCAAACGACAAAATTTTGGACATGTCCAGATTGAAAGCAATTGGTGACGACAAATTAAAGGTGGCTCAAATGATGAAAGTAGTCCTTGATAGGGTAGAAGACATTGTGGGAAAAGGAGAAAATGCTGGTCACCAGCATTTTCTCCCTTTCCAACAATGTTTTCAAAAGCCGTCTTCCTTAAGGTCGTTAAAAGTCATGATTGTTTGGTAAGGTATTGAAAGATATTTGGTGTCTTTTTGGACAGGCTGACAAGGGGGATAACCAGAATTTCAGTTGTTATTCCAATTTTAGGGCAGAGAACAGTGATGTATCATAGTGTACTGAATATTAGATTTGGTTCATTTTGTGTGTATGGATTGAATAGTGTACAGACTGTGATGAGATAGGTGCACATGTTGTTGGGTCATCTTTCTAAACCCTTTATCAGTTGATCCAGGGTTTTAGGACCCTGAAGAAAGCTTTTTAAAACACTTTGGGAAATGCAGAAAATGCTGGTAGCCAGCATTTTTCCTTTTCCCTCTATGTTTTATACAATTTCCTAAACTAGTTCCCTATATTCAGTCTCACATTTGTTGTTTTCAAATTCTCGTTATTTAAAGGAATCAAATATTTTGTTGTATGCCAAAGGGTAACAGAAGCAGAGCTACAGGTAACATGAGTATGTTGGGATGAAACTTTTTACCAGACGACAAAATTTTAGACTTGTTAATGTTGAGAGCATAAATGGACATCACATTGCCACAGACGGCAATCGCAGACAACATATTGAATGTGTGCTCAAATAGTGGAATTCAATTTTGAAAGGATAGAAAACATTTTTGATAAGGGAGAAAATGCTGGTTACTTGTGGTCTCTGTTTCCCACAGTGTTTTAAAAAGCCCCTTACCTCAGGCTTGTGAAAACATGGGTGTTTGATGAAGGGTTAATTAACACATTACATCTTGGAACAAATTTGCAGCCCAAAACTTCCCCGAAACATTCTCTGAAAATAGACTTTAGGTTCAATATAAAAAAGTGTAAATGGCTAAACAATAGAAATTCACCCATTATCACATTGTTTTCAATGTATGCAAAAGTGGATCGCTGCAAGATAGAAAGAGTCATCCTTGAAAGGTTATGACTTAACCATTTACCCAAGAATCTCATGTTTTTAATAACCAGAAGAAGAAAACATCTGAAAAGTTTGTGGGGAAGGAAGATAAAGCTGTCTACAAACAGTTTCTTCTATTCTCAGAGTATATTCTAGCCCTTCAAGGGTATATCCCCCAGTTTTACCCGTATTTCATTGCACTCCTGCAAATGCTTTCAGTGTAGACAAGTCCAAAAATTACGTTGTCTGGTAAAGAATTTACCTTTGTACTGGTTACTGACGTGTACAAAATGGATATTCTTTATAAGAAGTTTGGCCCACAGCATAGTTTAACTCTTTACCATATGGCAAAAAATGTAGACCTATCCTGATTAAAAGCATCAACAGGTGATAATTTAAATGTGGATCAGATATTGGAATTTGTCTTTGATAGGGTAGAAAAGATTTTTCTCACAATGTTTTCCACAGGGTCATTAAAACTCTGGATTGTGAGGTAAAGGGTTTAGTGAAGCTGTATTGTTTTTGGTGTAAAGAATTACATAGTTTACGTAAAATTACTGATAAAGGCTATCTGAGTTAATTCCTAATGATCCATTTGTGTGTATGTCTGTGTGTGTGATTTTTTTCTCCATTATAGAATGCAATAGGACATTTTCTTTTCAAATTTCAGCAATTGTATCAACTTTTTGTCAATTGTGTAATAAGGGTAAAAACATGAAATGTTTGTGTTACATGTAAATTAGGCAATGGCTATGTTTGCCTCTGTGTGTGTGTGTGTGTGTGTGTGTGTATATATATACACACACACACACACTAGTATGTGTTTGTTTATTCATTGGCTTCAGAAGCATTATCATAATTTTGTCCCAGTTTGCATTTTGATACTTGAAAGATTTTTTTTTTTCACTGATTTTCCTTTTTCTGTTAATTTTTTTTTGCTGATTTTCTTTTTTGTGTTAAATGTTTCTGTTTTGATATACTTTTGTCTTCAGTATGTTACATAAGCAATCAAAGTTGTTGAGTAATCTGAGTTTACCCCTTAAATCTTAACCAAACAACAGAATTTTGGACTCGTCCAAATTCAAAGCATTTGTAGTCGACAATGTAAATGTGGCTCAATGATTGGAATTTGGCTTTGATTGGGTAGAAAACATTGTAGAGAAAGGAGGAAATGCTGATATCAGCATTTTCTCCATTTCCCACAATGTTTTCAAAAGATTTCTTCCCTAAGGTCGTTAATACTAGGGATTGTGTGGTAAGTGGTTAACAAATTATTTTCTATCTTTACCTGATGATAACTTTACCTGATGAAGGAAGCTTTTGAAACACTATGAGGAAAGATCAAAATGATGGTAACATGTATTTTCTCCATTTCCCACAATATTCTCAATGACAAATATTACTTGAGCCACTTTGAATTTGTCGTCAGCATATGCCTTTTATTTAGACAAGTCTAAAAATTTGTCAATTAGTGGAGTTAATAAACAGTTCATTTGATTGTACCATACAACTTTAGAAACATCTCTCCAACATCTCTCTTTAACTTACATGTCGAGGTTTCTCTATGAGGGGCAGAACACATTGTGGGAAAAGGTCCTAATGCTAGTTACCAGCATTTTCCCAATTTCCAACAATAATTTTAAAACCCTTTTTCCTCATTTTGTTAATTCTTTACTGGATGATAAATATTCTAGACAGGTCTAAATTACAAGCAACTGCATATGATAAATGAAATTCCACGCAAAACCAAAATTTGTCTTAGGAAGGCTAGAAAACATTGTGAGGAAAGGAGAAAATTCTGGTTACCACCATTTTCTCCTCTATTTACATTGTTTTAAAAAACTTTCTTCCTCTTGGTTGTTAAAACTCAGGATTGTGTGGCAAAGGGTTAAAACTCAAGATTTCATGGTAATGAGTTAATTTTTCTTTTGTCATCCTTTTATATTATTACAGGTTTACTAAATGTTTACTACATGTCAAACCTTCAGTCCTTCAGAAAATGAAGATACTTGCAGGTGACAATTGAAAGCGTTGGATCATGTTATTGGATTTGTTCGTTAATAGGTGTGAAGCATTGTGGATAAATGAGAAAATGAAGGTTACCAGCATTTTCTGATTTTCCATGTTTTTTGAAAGCATTCTCTGTCAGAGTTGTTATTTCCTTTACCCCACAATCCTTTGCTTTAATGACCGAGATGAAATAAAGCTGTCGAAGACATTGCTGAAAGAATAAAGTGCTGATTACCTGCATTTTCTCCTATTGTCATGTTTTATACCCTTTCAAAGCCAGATCCCTCAGTTGGGGCAAATTTGTCTTCTGCAAATGCTTTGAATTATGGCAAGTACATGATTTTGTCCTAAGGTAAGGAATTAAAACAGGACTGTTTTGGTAAAGGGTTCATGTAGGGAAGCAGTCAGTTTCTTTGATTTGTTTGTATAGGAGTTAAATACTGGTTTAACAGCTAAGTTCATATCATGGCGGTCAGTGCACCTAGGCATGTGTTTCCTGGCTTTCTCACAACGGTACTGACACAACATTCTTTCCAAGCCACTGACTACTTTCCTCACAAGCATCAGAGGTGAGAAGCAAAAATGGCCGAAAAGAAAATATGCCTGAACTGGGTTTAAAACTAGCAACCACCAGGTCACAAGTCACATAGGCTCGCCCCTGAGCTACTGGCAGGGCACCAGTTTCTTTGAAAGCATGAGGTGTAGAACACAAGGAATGCAAGGCAGCCATGATGTAACTATTACTACAAGCAATACTATAAACTGAAGAATTTTTAATTGTGATGGTATGTAACATTTTTAACCCTTTACCAAACAATCCTTGGTTTTAACAACCCCTGAGGAACCAACCACTCTTAAGATTTTCTAAATTTGAAAGTAACACAACTTCTGATTGGCTAAACCAAATGGTTTAGCCAATCAGAAGTGGTGTTACTTTCAAATTTAGAAAATTCAAGAGAAAAAGACTAAGAATGTTCTTAAGAATGCTTGGTGAATACGGACCCAGGAGCAATTTATCATAGAAGAACATGCATTTGAGGCACGTTCTGGCAAAACAGGGTTTAACCCCTAGGCTGCCAAGCACGACTCGAGGATCTTTTGTAGACTGTGTAGATCAAGATCAGACTGCACAGAATGTTCAGTCTGATATTTGATCTACACTGTCCTAAAAAAATATTTTCCCCCCAAAATAACTTTGAAATAGTAACTGATTTTTAATATCGGTTTTTATGTTTCATTTAACTTATTTGGCTGGGTAATGATTAATGTATCTCTGTTATGCATTATTATTATTATACCAAGCAAGTTATGGTTAAGGGTGCATAATACATGTATCTACTTTTTGTCTAACAACCAACAGATTCTGGAGGTAGACTGGTCCTTTTACATGCAGAAAATTTACTAACAGCAAAAACTTTCGACCCAATTCAGTCTGTGTGGACTGTGCAGACTGACTTGGTTTGATATTTTTTGCAGATGAATTAAACCCCCTTTTCACACAGCATGGCTCATTTTCTTCTAACAAAGCTGATCAAAACTGATGTTTCAAGTATGTAACATTTTTAACCCTTTACCAAACAATCCTGGGTTTTAACGACCCCTGAGGAAAAAACCTATTGTAAACATTGTGGGAAAAGGAGAAAATGGTGGTAACTAGCATTTTCTCCTTTTCCCACAATGTTTTCCAGCCTTTCAGAACAAATTATTTGAGGCCTATTTAATTTGTATTCTGCAAATGCTTTCAATTTGGACCAGTCTAGAATTTTGTTACATGGTAAAGAATTAACAGAATCTCTTATTATTGAATCTTTTAAGATGAACTGTTTGTTCTGTTTTTCATTTATGGATGGTCAGTTCAAAAAATGTAGACTTGTCCAAATTTAAAGCATTTGCAGACAACAATTTAGATATGGTTCAGATTATGGAGTTTGTCTTTGATAAGGTAGAAAACATGGTGATTTCCAGCATTTCTCCTTTTCCCCCATTGTGTTCAAAAGGCTTCTTCCCAAGGGTCGTTTACCCTTTACAAAACATGCAGCCTGATCTTTGATCTACACTGTCCCCTTTGCAGAAACACTGTAGACAAAAACAACCATGAAATTGCAATTATTTTGGTCTTATATCCAGGATGAAAATGTTGGATAGGTTTATTTGTCGCTTAATTCTTTACCACACAATCCCGACTTTTAACGACCCTGAGAAAGAAGCCTATAGAAAACATTGTGGGAAAAGGAGAAAATGCTGGTAACCAGCATTTTCTCCTTTTCCCACAATATTTTCTACCCTATCAAAGTCAGAAATCATCATATTATCAAGATTTAATTTGTTGTCTGCAGATGTTTTGAATTTGGTCCAGTCCAAAAATTTGTCGTTTGGTAAAGAGTTAAAGGGTTAAAATCTGTCATTGATAAACACTCAACCAATTACTTTGCAAGTGAATTCTAGACATACAAGTAACCATTGCAAAGTGACTCAATGTAGACGAAAAGGAAAACAAAATGGTATCTTTCTTGAAAATTTCCTTAATTACTGTGGGAAAAGGAGCAATTGCTTGATTAGAACAATTGCTCATTTACTCTCAATGTTTTCTAAAGCTGTCTTCCACAAGGACATAAAGACTTTCTCGTATGGTTATCATGGTATTCATGTATACACATTGTAGTGCATGTCATTTTTTTTTTTTTGTTGGTATTATTTTCTTCTTTTTTTTCTTCTTGTTAACTTTCTCTGTATATACTGTATGAGAATGACATGAATAAAATTCGAAATCAAAGGACAGAAAAAGTTTGAATAATTCTTGTTGTACATCATATTATTTGTGTAATGATATATTATCATTTTCCTATCCTGGGTGAAAGATAAAAGTTGGTATAGTAGGATTGCCAATAACCCTTTACCACACAATCCCGAGATTTATCCACCTTGAGAAAGAAAGCTTTTGAAAACAATATGAGTAAAGGAGTAAATGCTAATCACCAGCATTTTTTCCTTTTCCCTACAATGTTTTCTATCACAGACAAAGCTTACAATTTGGTCAATATTCAATTTGTTGTCTGCAAATACTTTCAATTTGGACTAGTATAAAAATTTGCAGTATGGTTAAGGATTAACCTAATAAACACTTGTTTTTATTAACCTGAGGCAGAAGGAGTTTGTTAACAATTTGAAAAAAGAAAACAATGGTTACCAGGTTTTTCTCCTTTTTCCAAAACAAACGTTTTCTACCCCCTTCCCCCATTTTTTCCTTGCAGTTGAGTCTCATTTTATTCATTTTGTGCTTTAAGAGTCAAGACTTTTCCAATTAAGATTAATTAAAAAATATATACATAAAAAATCAGCAATTAACTGGTGACAACTTCATGGCTCTGTACATTGCTTTCTTTGACCTGGAAATATGAGAAAATCACCCACGTAGTTTGATTTCGTCCAATAACATTTGATAAATACTTTTAATCTCTGATGAAATTTCGCCCAAAACAAAATGTCAGTCTTTAAAAAAATAATCTGGGGTACTTTTTTCACTGAAACAATTTGAGTGATATGGCATAAGTGTTGATTTCAAAAATGACATTTGCTTTGATACGATCTGTTACTTCCCAGGAAAGGTTTAATTCATTTTGAATAGGATTTAAGCACCAAAAAAGGTGATGAGTTCAGAGAAAAGAGCCAGTATCTCATGTATTAACCATTTAGTCTAATACCGGTTGTGATGCGCCAGTGCATTCTTTAGACGTAACCCTGTAGATATGGTAAAAGCAAATCGTCCCATTCATCTTGTAAGGCTACAGGTCATTTACTGTCTGTATTGCATGATGTGTTTGAACATAAACCCTTACTCGTCCCACATGTGCTATATAGGGTTCAAGTCGGGACAATTTGCAGGTCAGCCTACAACAATGATGTTATTAGCTGCCATGAATTGTTGAATTGCTGCAGTCGTATGGAGAGGGGCGTTGTTGTGCATGAAAACACGAGATTGTTTGGTATATTGGTAAAAAGTTAAATCTTAATCTCCGAGCCCTTTTTAGCAGTTGGTTGTGTACCAGACTTCAGAGCAGGGGGTTGCTGGTCTGAATCCCCAGCTCGACCGATTTCTGTCTGAGGACTGATGATAATCATTGCAACAGGATTCAGCCCTTTCACAGCTGATCATTGCTTCAACGATGGTTATGTGGGAAAGCAGCCAGTGGCTTGGGGAGAATATTGTGCAAAGTACTGGTAAAAGAAAATCCAGGAAAGCATGGATAGGTGCTCTGGCAGCCGCGATATTTGTGAAATAATGTTGAAAACAGCGTTCCACACCATACAATAAATTAGTTTAAACATATTTATTTTACACTGATTGAGAAACAAGTTGTTACAACTAATACCAATATCTCTCAATTCTGCTTCCTGGGAACTACACCAGTACTCGCGCCAAATATGTGGGCCAATGAAAAATCCCATTTTCTCCTTTTCCTACAGTGTTTTCAAAAGACTTCTCCATCAGGGTAGTTAAAACACAGGATTGTGTGGTAAAGGGTTAAACTACCTGACTGGCTATGATTTTCTATTTAAACTATCTAACTACAATAAATAAATATAGTCAGACAAAATACCAAATATATTGTTTCCACAAAGATTATTAAGAAGCAATCCTTATAATTCAAAATATACATGCAAGATTTCAATCAGGATTATGAAATAACTCAATAACATTATTACAGATATAGAGTCTAACATCAAGACACAATTCAGTATCCATCATCATTAGCAAAAATTGTAAATCCTCACTGTTCAAAGGCTTCAAATCATTTAAAACTTCACTTACGCAGACTGCACAAATCAAGACTCGACTACAAGAATGTGCAGTCTGATGTTGGAGCTCCATTGTTGGCTGTCTTTTTTTTTATTAAGTATTCTGACAGAATATAACAGTCATCTGGTCTTCTTTCTCTGACTGCAGAAGGCCCATTTATATATATATCATAAACGGGTTAAGTGGGGCCTAGACAGACGTGCAAGCACAAATCTTATAACAAACAAGTTTACACGATTTGCCTTGATAAAAACTAATATACATGTACATAAACAGAAAAAAAGGCATCTCAGTCTTGCACTTTGTTAAACTATAATTAATAACATGTATGCATTTTCTTCAACAAGCATCATGCATATGAAGTGCATTTGTTGCCTTCCCCCCAACAAAATTTCAAGTAAGTCAAATAATAGAGTTAGTCATTTACCAAACAAAATTGTGATATTTTTTGAAGAAAATTTGATAGCAAGTATTTTCTCCTTTTCTAAAAAGGTTTTCTACACTTTCAAAGACATTTGTTGAGTATCCATAACCAGCAATTCTGACGTTCAATCAACATTATCATGCTTTGAAATTCAAGCTGATGTATCATATTTTCAACTCTTCAAACTAATTAATGTTTCAGTTGCAATGTGCCACAAATTCAACTTCAAATCATAACACAACAACATATTTCTGACGATACACATGTTTTTTTTTTTTTTTTTTTCAAAAATAATTTCAAATCATTGCAAACTATGTTTTCTCCACAAAATTAAAAGGTTCAATCAACATACTTTGCAATGAGACAAACATGTACATGTAAGCTAAAATTTCACATGTTCAAAGCTGCAAACCATTCACTGCATCAGTTGCAATATACCATAAAGTCAACTTCCACCAATAAAGCAAAACACCATGCATATGATACATATATGACCCATGCTCTGTGAACAGGGGGCTAAATGTATCTTTGAAAAGTATCAACCCAGGTCAGACTGCACAGGCTGACCTGGGCCGTAACTTTTCGCTATTGGTCAATTTTCAGTATGTCCAAGGACCAGTCTAACTTATGATTAAGTTGATTGTTAAAAAAAGTGGCTATTTTGGATCCATGATTATCTGACAGCTTGATTGGTATACTGCATCACAGAGATACATTAAGCCCCCTTTTGCCAGAGCAAGACTAAATTATGTTTTTCTTATAAAAAATTTAAGCTAAAATTTGACATTTTCATGAAAGCCTACTAAATAGTTAATAACTCAGTTGAGTGTGCCAAATATTCAATTAATAACACAAAACCTCATCCAGATGATACCAATCATTCTTTTTCTTGCTAAAAATGAAACATGCTACAATCTAAACACATGTTAAACAATCATTAACAGAAATATCAAAACACATAGGAATCTACATGTATTTAGAGTGCAGAGATATTCTTTCTCTAAATCATAGTTGTTTCCTTGAAGTTATTTTTACAGATTGGTTAATTAAAAAAAAGAAACGGAAAGGAAAAAAATCTGGTTACACAATATTATTTTTCAAACATAATAGGAAGTCTTTGAAACATTTAACTTGAAACATTTAAACCCTTTACAAAATGATCCCGAGTTTTAACGACCTTTGGGTACAAGGCTTTTGAAAACATTGTGGTAAAAGAAGAAAATGCAGGAAACCTGCATTTTCTCCTTTTACCGCAATGTTTTCTATACTCTCAGAAACAAATCCCATCAAGAAAGGAACATTTGTCATATTCAAATCCTTTCAAATTGGACACGTCCAAAATTTTGTTGTCTGGTAAAGAGTTAAACAAGCAAAGTATGTAAAAGACAAAAATCAAAATAATTCTTACTTGTAAACAAAAAAAGTAAAACAAAATAATATCACTCTATTTACACCACAAAGTTCTTTCAGTCTGTCATTGTTAAAATAGAAGTTCATGTTTCAGGGTTGGAGACTAAGAAAAAAATACTGAAGGGGCATATCAATGTCTCCTAGTCTAAAACTTCTGGTCGCCTGTTTGTTTTTCATACAACATACTGTAAGCTGTAATCCATGTGTGAACGCTGTATTTAAGGAGAATTGAGCCTGGAAAACCTGGTAGTATCTGTAAAACTGTGTGTTTGTCCTGTTCATCACTGTAAGCCATTAGCCAATCACATAACCTGTAATGTATTACATCATAATTATTCATTTTTCATGTATGAAGCTTGTATGCAAATTCTCTGCTCCATAAAGACATTCTTATACTTTAGTTTGAGATTCTGCTTACTTTTGAAATTAATTTGACGCAGGGTGAAAATGCCTTTTTTGGGAGTGTTAGCATTCCAATAGCTGGTTAACTCATTACCGCACAATTCCGTGTTTTAATGACCGTGATGAAGAATCCTTTCGTAAACTTTGTGGGAATAGAAAAAAATGCTGGTAACCAGCATTTTCTCCTTTTCCCACATTGTTTTCTATCCTAACATAGACAAATTTCATCATTTAAGCAATGTTTAAATTGTCGTCTGCAAATGCTTTCATTTTGGCCATGTCTAAAATTTTGTTGTTTGGTAAAGGGTTAACTTACACCACATATCCTAGTCCTATATATCTCGCGTATCCTAGGCCCATATGTCTAAATTAATACCTGTTTCCTTAAGCTGTTTAACACATTCCCTCATGAATATCTCTTTGACAATTTTGTGGCAGACAACTCCGAAAACATCACTAAGTTTGGTATAGTAATTTATTTTTACTGCAGAAAAACAATTAACCCTTATCCTGCTAAATAAGTGAAATAACACTTTCAAGCCGTCAGTAAAAACCCTTATAATGCTATTTCAAACTTACTTTTGTTGAAAAACATCTCCGTATCGGACAGTGTAGATCCAAGATCAGATTGCACGTTCTGTGCAGTCTGATCTTGATCTACATTGTCGGCAAAGGGTCAGTGAGTCATGCTTAGCAGCCTTAGGATTAATGAATTTATGAGTTTAAACAGTGGTTACACATTTCAGACTAAAATGGCTTATACGTCCAACCAAAAGAGCCATAAAACTTAACACAAATTACCATCATGGGCAAATTTGTCCGAAATGCAAAATATCATGTACAGCTAACATGCAACTTCTGTGTAGTATGGTAACAAGAAGTCTGTACATTTGTACATGTACGAGGTGCAGGTGGAAAGTTCCCAGACTGGTCATTTTATAAGCATACTAGCCTCCAGATCATGCTTAAATTTGCTACACATATACGAGGGTTGTTCGATATGTAATGTGTATTGTACAATATCTCAAAAGCATTCGGCTCAAACAGTGAAATGAACATTACATCCCTTCAAAATATTCTCCGCGATTTGAAATACATAATTTCAATCTCTGAATCCTTTCTGAAATGCGTCACGGTACGCTGATTTAGGTAGACCTCTGAGGTACTGACTGATGGCTGAGCCAAGGGCTTGTCGGGACTTGTAATGACGACCAGATAAGAACTTTTTCAGTTTTGGAAAAAGGAAAAAGTCGCATGGGGCTAGATCTGGAGAGTATGGTGGGTGTGGCAAGACAGTAACCTTCTCCGACTTCAAAAATTGCTTCACAAGCTCAGATGTATGTGATGGAGCATTATCATGAAGTAGACGAACGAACATGCCTAAATCCTAACACAGGGCGTCGTTTAAGATTATATTTCTTGAGCTTTTTTAGTATAACATCTCGGTAATACCAACCTGTAACAATTTTGCCCTTCGGCACCGGAATTTGTACGGCTATACCATCACATGAGAAGAATATGCAATAAAGGACCTTGTTTGTGCTTATGCTTCTTTTGGCAAATACAGGCCTTCTACCGTGTTTAGTTAGCCATATTTTGTTTCCAATTTTTCTTACTGGTTCGAAATAGTGAACCCAAGTTTCGTCACCAGTAATAATATTTGCAAACTGTCTTTGATTGAATTTGGGAAACGTTTTGAGCAATTGCTTAGCGGTGTGTACTCGTACCCGTTTTTGGTCATCTGTCAATATATGCAGTATCCATCTGGCAGATATCTTTCGTACTTTCAAAATACGCTTCAAAATGAAATGCACACGCGATAGCAATATGCCAACAGCATTGGCAATATCACGAATCGTGTATCTGCCATCACTTTCAATTATTTCCCTGACTTTTGAGACATTTGCCTTGCCTGTTACAGTCACAGGTCGGCCAGATTTTGCTGCATCTTTGATGGACTCTGTGCCAGTCAGAAATTTCTTTCTCCACCTACGAACTATCTCATAAGATACCTTATCAGACCCATAAACTTCCCCCAATTCAGTAAAAATCTGCTTAACCGAATGACCGAGTTTTGTGCAAACTTTTATGTAAGCTCTAATTTCTTCAATATTCTTAATCCATTTCCCAACCATTTTTACAACAGTGGTCAACGACTAGCTCTAATGAAATGACTATAAGTTTAAAACTATGTGGAGCTAAAGGCTTGTGTTTATACCGTTGGAAAGGTATTGAATAGAGCTATTCAAGCGTATCATCATCCACGAAATCGTTGAAAGCGTTATTGCGCTGTGGTACAACACACATTACATATCGAACAGCCCTCGTAAACGTCTTTTAGCCCATTTTGTTTGTATATCTTTAAGAGTAATTTATTGGATAAGTTGTCCATAGAAGATGCTAAACCATATGTGGGTACTTAGTTATGGAGCACTTTAAACATTTAAGCTTGTAGGAATTTCTTTTCTAAACATTTTAGCGTGTAGGAATTTCTTTTATCATAAACAAACATTATAAGTTCGATTAAATGCCACCATAAAACTGAGTTTCACACCACCGTTATTTCAAAGCAATTCTGAACAAGAGCTGCAAATTGTCGCAAGATACGCCTGTCCCACAGCCAGTTGTCAAGGGGGGATAATAATCGTAAAGGGCAGGTAGAGGAAAATAGTAGTGCAGCAGAAATCATGGAAGTGATTGAAATAGGCATGAATATCTCCTCTAATGTTAAGGAAACATGCATATAAAGTTTCAGGTCATTCCAATATGAAAAGACAAAGTTATATTGTAGAGAAGCATGAAAAGCTGTAAAAAGAAAATAATGAATAGGGAATAATTCCAAAAGGGCATTAGGTAAGGTTACGGCTCCAGTGCATTGCACTTTTCGTAACTGCAACAAACATGATTACCAAGTCTCAAGTCAATTTGACTTGAGGTGACAAAGTTTCGTTCCGGACAAGCAAGAAATACTGTAAAAATGAAGATCAAAGTGGAATTACTCAAAATCTTGCGCACTGTACTCCGTAATATTGCAACAAACATGCATACCAAGTTTGAAGTTGTTCTGACTTGAGATGACAAAGTTATATTCCGGACAAGCACTAAATGCTGTAAAAATGATGATTAAAGGGAAACAACTCAAAGACAGCACGAGGTAGAGTTACCATTCTTGCACACTGCACTTCCAAATATTGCAACAAATAAGCATACCACATTTCAAGTCATTCCTACTTAAGATGACAAAGTTATGCTCCAGACAAGCAAGAAATGCTTTAAAAATGAAGATCAAAGGGGAAATAACTCAAAATTCGTGCTAGGAAGAGTTATGGTTCTTGTACACTGCACTCCGTAATTTTTCAACAATCATGCATCCCAAATTTGAAGATGTTCAAGCTAGAGATGACGAAGTCATATTCCAAATAAGCAGAAAATGCTGTAAAAATAACGATCAAAGGGAAATAACTCAAAGACAGCACAAGGTAGAGTTATGGTTCTTTCGCATTGCACTCCATATTATTGCAACAACACAAATGCCAAGTTTCAAGTCAATCGGACTGGAGATGACAAAGTTATGCTCTGGACAAAGAACTGGATGCCGGACGCCAGTACACCATGGGTGATCCCATAATATGTCTCAACTTTGATGGGCATATAAAAATCAGCATGATTGGCTTATAATCTTAAATTTGACAAGCATTTTTGATAGCAATGGAAGATTTTCAGGGTGGTCAAATGTCAATGTCATGATCAAACAAAGCAGCATGCAGTCATAAAGTTACGCATCGGAGCTGGAATGATGCAAACGAACACAAGGAAATTCATGAATCATAAAGCGGTTGCACAGAAAGTATCCCAAAATATTGTGTTTGAGTGGCATCGACGTTTTAAAGGAAGGGCCTTTGGATACAAATGACAATACCAGGAGTGGGAGACTAAAAGAGGGTTGAGAGCCTTATCAGATTGGCAAAATTAGTGGATTAAATTGCTGATACAGCAGGACTTGGCCATGCAACTGTGCATAAAAACGCTTATGCAAGATTTGGAATGAGTAAGGTGTGTGCTCAATGGGTATCTGGACTACTAACTGCAGAAAACATGCAAAACAGAGTTGCCTTTTCTCCAGCACATTATTATTGAATGAAAAACCTTCATCAAGCAGACTCATGGTTTCACAGGCTTCAGATAGATGGAATGAGGCAAGCAAAAAACACCATGTGAAAAATGAAAATAATAGTAACCAAAATTTAATCCTTTTCCTACAATGTTTTGTACCATTTTTCAATACCAATTCCACTGTTTGAGCCATAATTCATAAGTTGTCTGCAAATCTGTCCACTGTGGACAGTTCTTGAATCTTGTAATAAGGGGAAAGATTAATTTGAACAATGGATCAGAATGCATCATGCACTGTGAAAACAACAAATCAGCAGTCAAAAATGCTATTGTAGTATCTTCAAATTGGAAAAAGATACACATTTATGCACAACAACCAAGAACTTAATGAGTATAAGCAATTATCTTTCCAAAGCAACTTTAGGGGTCCTGCATGGCTCAGTAGTGAAGTGTAGGATTTGTGACCTGTAGGTCCCTGGTTTGAGCCTCACTGGATCCACTTGGTGGGAGTGTCTTTGGGCAAGACTTCAAAGCCCCAGCATGGTGCCGGTAATCCCAGGAAATACATGAATATGTGAGCTGTTGCCGTGATATAATTGCAGTTATATTAAAAGTGACGTCAAACACCATTCAATCAATTAATCCAAAGCACTTTTAGGATTTTAGTTATATATTTACATAAATAAGCCTTTACCACACAATCCCCAGTTTTAACGACCCTGTGGAAAAGGGCTTTTGAAAACATGGGAAAAGGAGAAAATGCTGGTAACCAGCATTTTCTTCTTCTCCTACAATGTTTACTATCCTTTAAAAGACATATTCCAGCATTTGAGTCATATTTAATTCGTTGTCTGAAAATGATTTCAATTCGGACAAGTGTATGATTTTATCATCTGGTAAAGAATTAAACATATATCCTTCCACAGATGTTAGTGTTGAGTGACTATGTACCAATCAGATGAAGAAGACAAAGAGGAAATAAAGTACATGTATATCATATTATTCTTACTTTGAATTGGTAATGTCAGCAAAATCTTCGTCATCCCTATTCTCTTTCACGGTGACTTTAAGTAGGATAAATTCATGAAGTGTGGCAACTAGGTCACTAAGTTTGTCTATACTGATGGTCTGCATGAACTCTCTGAACTCTATCACCATATCTTCTGCCAAATTCTCTTGAAATTCAGGGCCAACACTTTCAAATATATTCTGTAAAGTAGCACATATGAGGCATGCTCTAGCAAAATGAGGCTAATGCATTTCCATGATCCATGATCCCAGGCAAGTCATCACATAATTATGGATCCATAAAAATCTATTTTCTCTAACAACTGACTGACTCATGAGGTTAACTGGTTCTTTGACAAATTGAAAATTTACCACAAGCAAAACACTCTGCAGATGCATTAAGCCCCCTTTTCACTGAGCATGGCTCATATATTCTTGAAATATTCCTTAAACAAAACATTTATTTTGTAAACAAATAAATAATATTGTATCATACCTATTGATAGAATTCAGGACTAACAAGTCAAAAGTTCAGTAGTGTACTGTACAGTAACTTTTGTAAAATACCCTTTTGAAACAACACACGTTTATGCAATGGGCACTGATATCTGACAAAATCAAGTTCTGCATAAAAAAGATTTTTGAAAAAAGCAGATGACAAATAACACTCAAAGTATCTATAAATGCACTTACATGGGATTTCATGCTTTGTCATGCTAGCTAAACGTAAATTGGGTTTTGGGTGAAAGTCCCCAAAAGTATTACACAGAACTTTGTCTGTGTACACAATTATGCTTTACACATGGTGCTAAATTGATGCAGAAAAAATTTACATCGAGTTGTATTTGTGAGTTAGATAACGTCCATATTTTACTCAGACCATAAATAGGTATATAATAAGAAATAAGACTAACATTACACAGGAATGTAGAAATAATAAAATTTCATTGCCAACTGGTTTCTTCCATAACAGAATCATCAGGGCAAACAAAAATGAATCACACACCAACGTCATTGTTTCTTGTGTTATGTGCATAGCATATAGTTGAGCTTTTCTTTTATAATTGGAATGGCATCAATTTTTATTTTTTTGGATAAAACATTGGATGTTTATCGATAGGATGTGATGTCATTTGCAAAAACAAGAAAAATGAATTGGACTATGACTGTACAAATGCATTAGATTGTTAAATACATTTTCTGTCAAAGAATGTCATTTTTCGATGTCACATTTTGCATAGCATTCCATAGTAGTATGAAATGCCGATTCTGGGACAAAGGCAGTTTTTGTCCTTGTTTATGCGAGTCACATGCCGGCCACGACTAACCATTTGTCCCATCTAGATGGTTAACCTAGTTTCCGAAGTTTGCTGGTGCCCGTGCGCCAAGGTGTGGGTCCCGTCAGCCCGGATCAAAGCGAATCTATTGAGTTTGGCTGAGTGTGAACCAACGGCAAATTTTTGGATATCTTTCCCAACAAGGATTGGTGGCTGTGCGCCAAAGTGCGGATTCCGTTGGCCTGGATGATCCATTTGTCATCCTCCGCGGAGAGCGCCACCTTGTTCACTTCTTCCGTGTACATTTCATGACCACGGCTTCTGAAGACGTTAATTTTTCTGTGTTGCTCTTTTCTAGAGCGTAAGCACATCAAATAGTCGTCATGAGTGATGTTTTTACTCACAACACCTTTCTTGACACCCTTACACTTCTTTTCTTCCGGGCCGCCAAATATTTTATAGGAGTACAGTTTGGCCCTCAAGCCTATGAACTCCTCTATGATGTTGCCCCCGCCTTCATCTTTGAACATCCTGATGACCTTTTTGTTTTGACCGGCCAGAATGCCTGAGGAATGATTTTTGGGAAAGTTGCTAGTATCGAACTTGCTAACAACGTCTTTGAAAATATCCTTGTAAAAATCATCTGTGTCAATTTCGTACATCAAGCTATCAGTGTCTGTAAACAATAGTCTGGCTTTGTCTCCGTATTTTCTCTTGATGTAGTTGTGATGAAAATCATACATCAGAGTTTTGCTTAAATTTAAGATACACATGCCAAGATAAACCGGCTTGTTAAAAACAAGCTTTGTCTTTTTCATATGTACTGCAACTAAATCTTCATTAAAGATGTTGCAATGGTTAAAGTTTGGCTTGGCAGCCAACTCTTTAGCTATTACCACATTATTAACCAGGTGAATATTCACCCGGTTTCTAATGTTTTCCATTGTCTTACCAAAGACAGAATTATTCATAAGCTTGAAAAAGTCCTTTTCAAACTCATTAGTCGCTTTTGCTCTTAGATTGGTGTTGAAGTTGATATATTGTTTCAACCACGTGCTTTCCAAAAACCTAATTCCTCTATGAATCCTCTTGATCTTTAGACCAAGGTTTTCATAGGCTTTAGGTTTTCGTGGTGGACCATGTACTTCAACTTATCCCACAGATTCGGTATTAGTTTTTCCTTCTTGTCTGCCATGGTTCTCTCCGGGGCAAGGGGGTAGTCATTGTGAAGGTCATGCAGATTGGAAGGATATTCTAGATCAACTTCCAAGATACACGACTGGTTTCTCCACGACTCTAGTTCGCCCTCGTTCATCCATTTAAAATCATGAGTGGGGAGCGGCTTGCACATTGCCCACCCATACAAATTATTAGCGTCCAAGTACTCTACGTAGTTGCACGGTTTTTGGGGATCGTAATCTTTCCCCATGTAAGGGTTGTTAGCTTTTCCATGTCAGTGAGAAATCATCGACACATCATGCCCTTTTCAGCCATCAGGAGCATATCCGGGTCAGAGAGCAATTCCAGTTCTACTCCAGTGATTTTTAACGCAGCATCCCAGGCAAGCCCGGGTGCGGTATAGTACCAAGCTGGGTCCAATCCATAATTTTAGGAGCAGACGTTTCTGAAGTTTTCAAAAACGTCTGCCAGAAGCAAGACGTCCGACTTATTGTACAAAGTGTGATGGTCACGAATGGTTTTACAACCAAACGTCTCCCAATCTTTTTGCGTTTGCGCGTATTCCTCTGCTGTTACGCCTTCGTCTGTAAGCCTGGAATAGAAGGCCTCTGGAGGGGGAAGACTGGTTTCTTCAAGTCTGCCGGCTGAGTCCATATACTCATAAGCGTATATGCCTTTCCGCAAGAGCAAATCGAGTTGCTCAACTTTGTAAAACCTACTAACGTTTAGAAAGCGGGCTTTGTCTAAATTACTTACTAGTTTTTCTAGGCTCGTAGCCATGAATCTAAAGCTGTCAATAAATCTGATTTTATGCCGCTTTATTACAGTTTTTCCTCCTTTGTTTCTATAACCACCGAGGGTTATACTTTTAGTAAAGCTTATATATTTTTCTTCGTTATTAGGGATACAGCCCCCCTCGGTTCCCCCAAGATTTTTCACAAATAGATGAGCGTCATAGCCGCTCAAATTGTGGAACACCACTGGGGTAAATTGTGGTACGTGGTATCTTAAATTACACAAGCTGTATGCAGCACCTCTAAACCTGCCTGTGAAGTGACAGTGATCGTGAACCTTTTTAAAGTTCTGACTGTCATCCAACTCACTGTTACAAATCCAACACGCTTGTGCACCATTATACGCAGCTTTGTCCGCTTTACTAAATACCATCTTTCGCGATGGCATTTTACAGATCTGGAAAATGTCTTCTTCCAGACTATCCATGAAATGTTGAGCCGCATCAGACCCAGTATACTCTCTTAGTGTGGGAGGGTAAACCGAGTCATCGAAACGCTATATAGTAACAGTACGATGACGGCTCATGGAGTTGATACTGTTTTGTACAACTCCTCTCTGGATTTTGATCGCAGGAGGCTAGGGGTCTGATGTAACTTTCAAATCGGCGTACACAATGAAAGGGACCGTGTCTTTTCTGTAAAAGTTTTGGAATTGAAGAGTCGATCCCTCTTCAGGCATTTCTATCTTTATAGCTTTGTTTGTGCTGCAATATTCCTGGTGTTTTGCTAGAGACTCCTTTAAGTGAAAGGAGTTTAAACATCTCAAGCAAAAGTGACACTCATGACCATGAGCTGACGTTTGTGAGGATAGCAAGCGACTCATGCTTTTTATCAAGCTATAGTGCTGTTTGCCTTCCTCCTCAATCAACAAAAGATTTACGTTGGATTTTCTGTCTGTGTGTGCACTGAATCTAAGAGGATAAACGCACTCCTCCTCCTCCTCCTCATATCCAAAAACGTTTACGGAAATCTCACTGTTTTGCTTTTCAAACCTAGAGATATCTCTCAAAAGGACGGAAAAGGTTATTCCGTCCATGTTAAGGGACTTTTCTTTAGACTTTAAAACGGAGTCGATTCGGTAAGCATTATCTTCTACTGGATTTAAAGCCCAGAGCACTGACCACAAGAAGCACTTGTCATCCTCATTTTTCATGTTGATAATAGCCTTCTTGGTGGCCAACTCCTCTGGAAGAGGAATGTAAGAGCTTCCTCTCAAGGTACGTAGGCCACCGTGTGCACCTCTAAAGCAATGACTTTAGAAAATGCCCAGCCACTACCCTGTCTTTGGTAGTTGGCCATGTTTTCTAGAACCTTATTTGTCATATCTTTGAAAAGATCATTTTCGTCAGTTCCCGTTAGATTTACATCGATGTCTGAGTGAAAGGCAGCGGGGGTAACTAATTGCCCAGCATTGCCCTGCCTTTCCATTGTGCACCTTAGAATCATTTTGACCTTTCTTTGACGATTATTTTTTAAAAGATTTAACCTGTTTTGTCGCACGCCCTGTAAAAATTCATGAGGGCCAAATCCACCTATACCATCTATGGTATAAGTTTTGGCAAAGTCTTTCAGAGCTGACTCACTCTCCTTTACCTTAAACTTATTTTGTGTCTTAAATAGTTTCTTAACCTTTTCTTTCAAGGGCTCAAGTTTAGGAGAGATCTTTAGCGAGATCTCTCGCGAAACCTTTTTTATGGCTTCTTCCGCCTTTTTAGCCACTTTACCAGCCCTTTAGGTTCTTCTGATTGGCTGGCTTTTACATCCGGCATGAGTTTTTGTAACCACGTTGGGCGTCTCGACGTAGTTTTAGGGCGTGCGCCCAACTCCAATTTTGGCAGAGGGGCAGCGGTTGGTTTGATTGGTGGCACCCCTATGTCAGGGTTATCTATGTCCAATATTTGGCGAGGAGCAGGCGTTGGACAACGCAGTTGTCTTGGAGCAGGCGTCATAGTTTTTGGTCGCGCACCCAAGTCTCTCAGTGCTGTAGTTGGCCATGGTTGTCTCGGCGCTGGCGTTGGATGTGGTTGTCTTGGCGCTGGCCTCGGACGTGGTTGTCTTGGAGCTGGTGTTGGCGTAGGCGCGTATGACAATAATTCAATTAACTCAGCTTTTCTGAGTTTTGAATATCCTTTGTGCCCATTTTCTTTTGCTATGGATTGTAATTCTTTTTCAGTTCGCTTTTCAATTTTATTAGTGTTAAATTTTTTATTAAACCGTTTTTTGTCCGATTCAATTTTTAATGGCTGCAGCCATTAAAAATTATTGTAGAACAGTAATCTCATACGTATCATTTCAAACTCGTCCATTCCAAAATGGTATTATTCTTTGAGACTTGTCTATGAATTGTGAAGCCTTGTAAATAGAAGGAAACATAATCTCTTCTCCAGTTTTAACGTCTTTTAACACAATCCGTTTGGGATTTGTTCTGTTCGACTTTAGCCTTTCTGCTTTTGGTTTGGGAGGCTTTTCAGACAACAAACCGTTTTCTTTGAGTAGCTAAATCGACCGTTTGTAATGAGAATAGAATTTTATGCCATTTTCTTTGAGAATCTCTTTTAAGTCCGAAGTCTTGATCATCTTTTTTATATAGAGGGACAGAAATCTTTAAGCTAATATACTACGCTCATTTTATTTCCATCAGACTGAAAGTTTATCATTTTATCAGAGATTACAACGGCAAACACTTCTGTGTTTGCGGGTATGTTAGCGTCAAACAGTGTCTTGATTTGGATGTCAGTGATGGAAGACTTTAGTCCCTCGCTCTGCTTTGAAGCATCAAACAAAAACAGAGGAAATAGGTTCTTGTACTCTGAGGGAGTAAAGTTAGGGTTTGATACCAGCTCATCCATATTGTAAAACTTTGATCTGAACAACGCCGCGTCTCCGTACGCTCGACTGAACTGCTGCTTAGTAAACGAGATATTGTAGTCAACCGCAGGGTATCTAGTTGAGTTTAACATGACGTAGATATCTTTAACGTCCACATGGTCGAATGTCGATGGGTTTTGCTCTTGGTCACTGTCTTTGTCAGTCTGAAAAGCGATCAAGATCCAACGCGGCTTCTCAGGAGATGAGAGCCTCCAGGTAAAGCTAGTCAACTGAGGGACTGAGATAGAGTCGCACTGTCTCATCCTATACCCAACCAGCAGTTTAGCTTTCAACTCTATTGTCTTGTACAAACTAAACTTTTCTGCATCCACGGGCAGGACGTGTGGCATGAACCATGACAGTTTGTCCAGCGTGACTTTACCAGCATCAACTCCTCCGGCTCTAAAGATTGCGTCGTCGTCAGCCTTTCTCACCAGGGTAAGAGCTTGCTTCATACCATACAAAATTTTATCGTATTCGTTGCAAAAGCCAAATATATGTTTTAATGGGACTCTGAAGCTAAATGTTCCCTTTGGATCAGAATTATTAATTATGTATAATTTTCTTACATTCCAACCCATGTTTTGGTTGTTTGCCACAGCCGTTGTGTCTTTGTACCACAGCTGGTGTAAACCCCGAGATTTGGAAAAATCATCCGGGTATTTCAACAGCCCGAGCCTGACCCAGATAAAATGCGGATTCAATCTCCTGGCCGGAAAGTTGGTACTTAATATTGCTAAAAAGATGCATGAGACCACTGTTTGTCAGAGAAACGTTGTCTGCTTTTGCGTAAGCCGATCCATCTACCTTTGTCAAACGACCTTCCATCATCAAGTATTTTTCACTGGGATGCGTAAAGAGATCTTGGGTCTCGATGTTGATCCTGATCTCTCCGGGGTTGTTTAAATTTGTCCCCATGATCGGCTCGTACTCCTGTTGCTCATACTCTTTGATAGCCTCATCCTTTACGATGGAGTCAGTGATTTTTAGAATATCCATTTAATTACGAGGAGATATTCTTATAGACCAAATTTAAAAGCTTGCAAGCTTTTAAATCTCTTACAACTGCGACTGTGGATTTGCGAGGTATCCCGCGGCGTCGACCAGCCAAAGCTGGGCAAACTTTTTCTTTTCAGCGTTGATGAAAATGCCTTTTAATTTAATGTGCGTTAAATGGTCTTTATGGGTCGTTTGTTTTATTTTGGGGTAAATCTTGTTACCCCATACAAGCCTGATTTGCTTGATACCTGTTTCCTAAATATTTATTTACATTTACTTGTATTTCTTCTAAACATTTGACTTTTTCTTGAGGAAGCTTTACAATGGCTTTTTTACAACCATATTTCGTTTTTTCTATTTTTAGGATCTCCCAATCCTTGAGATCTAATCAGGCTCATTCGATTTCTACACATGCAGTTCCATACCTTTCATAATCTTTACGGCTAAATATAAGTTCTGTCATTATTTTATTAGGGGGAAAAATTTCTTGAAGCCACTTTCATGAAAAATTTCACACTATTTTAAGACCGGTACCACTGTTTAACTTCCGAACAAGTTCCTGGATAGCGATCGCTTTAACTTCGCTTCCGCCTATCAATGAGTCAATGTTTTGCGCTTCCGGCATGTTGGTATGTTTCCGCAAAATCTCTCGTGACTTACGTGTCAAAGCTTTCTCAACTAACTTCTTTCCTGCATCTATGGCTACACTCTTTCTGGCCTCTAAAGCTTTCTTTGCTCTTCCCTTGGCAACACTCTTTCCCACATCAAAGGCTGACGAGGCAATTTGTTTGGCTGCACTACTGGTAAACAGCATTGTAAAAAAGCTTGCGATGCTGTCAAAAATCCCAGCACCGCTGTATACATACTTTCTCTTGAATCCACAATTTCCCGGAACAATCATCCTTTTTAAAGTGTAGACATTAAATTTTTATAAGCTTTTCCATCTAAGACGTGTTGTCTTTTTAATTCATTGCACACGCTTATGAGCTCATTTCTTATACCCATGTTACCCGCTGCACGACTTGCCATCAACAGGTCGAGTCTTTCGAGTAATGCGTTCGGATCACAAGGGATCACAACGGATTTAATCCCACCACTATCAAAATACTCTCTGTTCTCCCAAATGGTTTTAAATATCTTTTCCATTTCCTCCCTCTACTACTTTTTGGATAGTTGCTGCTTGGATCGTTTTCACGATGGATAGCACTGGTTTTAATCATTAACTTTGCGTAATTGTTAAAATCCTTGTGTATACACATTTTCATCCAGAATTTTTGTTATGAGTAGTTCCCACAGACCGGCTGTTCCTTGGTACTCCTCGCCATCAACCACAATATTGTCATCTACGATGACAATGGGCTTGTTACCGATATAGAAGCTGCCGTTTTTGTCACATAGCCCGTAAGTTGTATTAGCCTCAGACTTAGTAGCAAACTTTCTTAGGTACTCTCCAGCGATCAGACCGATGAACTGCGCGTCTTCCAGTTCTTCTTCCGGTTGCTTAAAAACCTTAATAGATGGAAAAGCCGTGAATGTACTAGCTTGTGGTAAGTTTTCTATGCTTTCTTTAACAGGTTTAATTTCCTCCAATACCTCCTTCGTTGTAATCTTTTGCACATCCGTGACAGGCTTGAAAAACTTGGAGAGATCACTCTGTAAATCTTGCTCGCCAGTTCGCTTCACTTGTAAGCTATCCCGGATATTCTTCTGTGTATCGAGAAACTCCTTTACAATCAGGTCTCTCTTTTTCGAATCAGTGATTTTTAAAAAAGACATTCCTTTTTTTTTTCTCTATGTAATTTTTTAAACACAGGTTTTAATGCAAGTTTTAACGCGAGTTTTAACGCAAGTTTTCATCGCAGTTTAGATCGCGACTTAAATATTTATCCTCTAGAGGATAAATATTTCTCTTTCATCACGATTCTATCTCTAAGGTGATTTTCATCTTGAATTTTATTTTAGGTTTTACCATTTTTTTCAACCAGCCTCCAAAAGGACTCACACGCTTCCTGCCTCCCTTGCTCAATCAATGTTTGTCTAAGATCGTTGCTAAGGTTTTTACTCGACAATCTTCTAGCGTTTTCTTCCATGGCTTGGTATTTTTCCAGCTCGCTCAAGATCAGCTGAAATTCATCATCAGATATCCTATTGTCAGCAAGCACTTTTGAAATGTATGAGATCGTGTTTAGCTTCGCTTCCACGATCATCTTGATCTTTTCGTATTTCACTGCTTTTGCAGAACACTTTTTGTTTATGTACTTACCGATGATGCTTAGACCGCCAGTGGTGAGCGCTACACACTCCATCACGATTATGACGGGAACAGCCACTACAGTGGACAAAAGACTAACACCGCCAATTCCAAGACCCATTGTAGCGTTCATGAGTGCAACATCAAACCGTCTATGATTTTGGAGGCTCTATGGTATTTCTTGCTTAGGGCTTCACGAACTTGCTTTTCCTCCTCGAAAAACCTTTGGATCTTGTTGATTTTTTGCAAACGATACCCAACTCCTTCGTTGCTGGGAGGGGTGGTCGGTACAGTTGGGTAAATGTGTTTGTCATATTCCATTTTTTCTAGAGTAGGATTTTTTAAACTTGGTAACGCACGAAGCATAAAGGTTCTTTCTCATCAGTTTCTAGGATCTCACCGGAGTTATTCTTGATGTTAATCAGGATATCTGCAATGTTTTTGAGAGTAACCTCATTTTGCACACTACATCTCTTCATTTTAAGAGCTTGTGGGATCGTGGTCAAAACAACTCTCCAAGTCATCTGAAAGCCAAACTCTAAACGCATTGCTTTAACTTCTTTCCGATTGATAGTTAGTTTACCTTGGCTAAAAATTTCCCAAGCCACCGGACTCATTTTCCGGGGTGGATGCTTTACATTTTGTAACGGTTGCCAATAAATCGTCTTTGGTTGAGTTAGTTTAGGCTTCACGCCAAACTTGTAAACAGACATGCTTTTAAAAAAAGAACATAGATGTTATAATATAGCTCCGAGAATCGAATGGACTATTCGGTTCGAGAAGAAGGCCGCTTCCATCTTAGAATTATCCGCCCTTTTTCAGATACAAGCCATCACCAACAGACTCTAGTCCTTTGCCGGATGCGGGTCCCAGATAAACTCCATGACCATCCGTTTCCACTCTGCAAACGCAACCTCCTTTTTTAAGATACAAGCCAGATCCTAAAGCCTTTTCTACTCCGAAGGAGGCTAAACCAGAAAGAGCGCCAACACCCAATGCAGGGAGGACCGTTTTCGCAACGAAAGGCAACGCTCGCACTGCCAGCCCCGCCAACATTCTGAGAAAACCGCCCTCAACTTTCATGTTGTGCTTCATCTGTGCCTTGCTCATGTTGATAATAATTCTTCTGCCATCTTCGTAGGCTTTAGCCATTTTCCGGATCTGTGAATTGGTAAGCGCTAAAATATCTTTGCCTTTTAGATCCTCGTGGCCTAGCCGATACTTACTGGACAGCCGGCTTTGACAGTGGATTCTAGCTTTTGCTTCTGTCCTTCTGAAATGTTAACTTTAACAGTCGTGTAACTAGCCATTTTTTATTTCGCGAACATTTTTAACACGCTTCTCTAATACGAAATCTCATTGTTAAATTCTCATCTCTTAGATTTAGTAGAGTTCTATTTTGATCCGTAACTGAAACCTCGAGGCTATGGATTTCCTCCATCATCATGGGCAAGTATACCAGATTTACTGGCGACTTGACTATCTTGTATCCCGGAGAAACGTTCGGAAAGAAAGAGTAGATTGTGTTTTGTGATGCATCGTTGACGTAGCTTCCCGAGATCATAACGATGTTAACGAGCAGGCTATTGATACTGAGGATGTTAACCACGTTTTCAGACTCGTAAAATCCTTGGCTGTATTTTGCTCGCGTAAATCCTAGCACTGTAGAAATGGAGTTTGGGTGATTTAAATCCACTTGGTAGCTGTTTTCCAAAATGAGAATAGATCGGAGGGTATTGGTATTTGCTGAAATATTTACGTGGTATTCTTCGTTGATATCATCGTAATGCCCATTTCGCCTCATTCCCTGATGAATAACCTCGTTGATGTCCACGAGGTCGTAACTACCTACGGGTATATAGATTTTAAACCACGAAGTACCATCATCCAGGGAATAGGTAAACAGGTTGTTTGCCGCATCAATGGTTGGGAAAGAGTAGTAGGTCTCAAGGTTAACTAATGCTATTTCGTACTTCTTTTCTTTGTTGAGCTGAATTGGCGGATTAAACCTAGTTTTAAAGCGTGTCTTGTTGTCCCTCACAACAATCTGGAACAAGCTTTCGGGCTCCATATTTTGTGCAATCTTTTCTAGAAGCATTTCCATTTTTTATAGCTGCGATAAACTATATACCGACTTTGGGATGTAGAAGTTGTCAAAGCCACTTCTGTACTTTCCATCATGCTTTTTACTGGTTAAATCTATGATGACAAAACCATAGGGCTTCTCCTACGACTTGTGGCAAAAACTTCTGAACTCGTCCTTGAGCATATCTTCGGAGACGGGGTCATTGTAAATATGAGTGATGTTTTTGTGGTCATGTGGAAAGAGACAGATTAAGTTAGCATTCTCCTGTATCATTTGTGGCGGCAGCTTAAAATAGTTTTTCGAGAGGTAAAAGCAGTCGACGTTACTATGCCTTCCGCGGATGTAGTAAGACTTGCATTTGTTCTGCTTTTCTAGGAGAGGCTGGATAGGTATATCGTGGATAAAATAATCGGTACAAAAATGAGATTCGGGATGGGCATTAGAAAAAAAAAAGTTCAGATGGTAACTTTAGCAGAGGAATTATACAATCCCATAAGAAGAAAGTTTAATAGAAGGAGAGTGCGAGTAAACGGCATAGGTGAGATATGGGCCGCGGATTTGGTAGACATGCAAGCAATTTCTAAGTTTAATCGCGGCGTAAAGTATCTTCTCGCTGTGATCGACATCTTCTCCAAATATGGGTGGCTAGTACCATTAAAAGACAAGACCGGAAAATCAATTGCTGTCGCGTTAAAAGGTATCTTCATGAAAAAAGGAGGCCGACTAAAATGTAGGTAGACAAGGGAAAAAGAGTTCTATAACAAGGAAGTTAAGAGCTTGGTTGAGTTGTATTCCACTGAGAATGAGGAAAAATCTAGCGTGGTTGAGAGATGGATTAGAGCGATGAAAGAAAAACTGTGGAAGTATTTTATCCCTAATTCCATGAGCGTGTATATTGATGTGTTGGACGATCTCGTTGAACAATACAATAAAACGAGACATTCGTCAACCAAAATGATGCCCATTGAAGCTAGCGAGAAAAAGAATGAAAATGAGGTATGGAGAAACCTTTACCCAGACCATGGCAAAATCAGAGTAGTAGATGCTAAGTTCTCCGTTGGAGATTGGGTGAGGATCAGCAAGAAAAAGAGAACCTTCGAAAAAGGGTATACCCCAAGATGGACTGAAGAGGTTTTCACCGTTTCTGCCGTACAACGCACATCGCCGGTGACATACAAGATTACTGATTTCAATGGGGAAGAAAGGAAGAAATTAAGGGCACTTTTTATGAACCAGAGTTGCAGAAAATGAACCAGGAGATATACAGAATAGAAAAGGTCGTTAAAAGGGGAAAGACGAAGTCATTAGTAAAATGGAAAGGGTATCCTGGAACCTTTAACTCGTGGGTCGATAATGAAAGTTTACGAAATATTTAACAAACGATGAACATCGCTGTTGAAGACGTCGTTTTACCAAATAAGCCTTTAAGTAACCTAGAACTAGAGAATGCAGCGCAAAAACTACAGATACCGGATTTCAAAGGAGTACTCTCACGAAACGCTCTACCGAGAAAGTGTAAGAAAAAAGAATGCGGTATAGTAAACCTAAACAACACTGGTGGACCCGGAACTCATTGGGTCGCTTGGTACAAAGATGGCAAAAGTAAACATTACTTTGACAGTTACGGCATACAGCCCCCAATCGAGATCCGGGTGTACCTGTCAAGCCCAATTCTATACAGCACAGAACAGGTGCAAAAAGCGGGCCAGGTGTTTTGCGGACATTTATGTTTGTACGTGCTGAAAAAGATGAGTAAAGGACAAGACTTGCAATCCGTGTTAAATAATTTTTCCTAGTAATAAAAATGCCCATTGATAAGTTTGGACGGATGACTGAGGTTAAAGCTGACAGCGATGGCATGTCTCTTGCTTACATGAATTCTAACTTTTTGCGAATGGACGAAACAAACTGGTAACACCTTGATGAATGTGAGCGATCCGGTAAACCCTCAAGATGGCGCCACCAAGAGTTACGCTGACGTGAGTTTCTATAGAAATCCCGCTAAAGCCCCTGTAAATATGGGCGGTCATAGGCTATTTAATGTTGGTGAACCACAAGATCCTAGAGATGCTGCTACCAAAGGTTATGCAGACTCTAATAAAGTAATTCAACTTGTGTTTGCTGTTGGTAATAAGTCTGTAATAACTATTTGCGCCGAGGAAAGAGGACCGTTAAAAGAAGGTAAATTTCAGTTTTCATTTGGTAACGGGTTACATACCAACAACTTTGGATATTGCATGCCAGTTAATGGCAGGATCACGAGGGGTAGTTTTTCAGTTGCCTATAAGGGACCCAATAGTCCAAAGATAATAATCGCGCTGTAAATGGCAACCCAAGCCCGAGTCATCTGATTTCAAGCATTTGGATATCAGAGTTGGAAAGTGGCGACAAGCACTGCGGTTGCGTTACTTTTTCAAAGCCCCTAGAAGTAACAGCGTGCAACTTTATAAATTTCATGACGGGAGTCAATTCCCAAGATGTGCTTGGAGGTGTTGCGGCTGTATTGATAGAGGTGGATTTGTGAAAAATATTTAACCTGGTAAAGGGTTAAATATTTTAAAAAATGATGCACAGCGTTTCACAATGATTGTTCATCCTTGTTGTCCTCTTCAGTCCATCTTTGTGTTTCCCACCACATTCGGATGGACACGAGTCATTCTATCTTTGCTCCAGGTCACGGTTTTACTTTTGCCTCCCACAATGTAAAGCATTGGCTGTCCATCTTTGCGTTTTCCACAACGCGTTGCCCCGTCGTTGTAGAAGATATTTATCCTTGCTGGGATAGATATCTAAATTTGCTGTTGGGTTTGGTGCACACACAAAGAAATTATTTCGTCAGCAAGCTGTTCCGGAGTTTTACCTTTGGAGACTATAGTATTGTCAAAAAAGTTCTCGTCGTTCACGTAGATCTTTATGCAAGTATTTTTTGTAGTCCGGATCAACGGCCAGTTTGTCGTAGAATTTTAGGTACCATTTTTGCTCCTCCTCTGTCATGAAATCCAGTAGAGAAAATATCTTGCACATTTTGGGGGATCTCTCGACAGAAACTATTTCATCTTTTGAGCAGTCCCTTTTTCTCTCACGAAATATTTCGGTAAAAGTTAGCAGAACTGCCAACTGAGTTCATCAGTGCCATCTCTTGGGATTCTTGTAGTATAGTATTACTAGGTTTTCCCAACTAGACAAATGTTCTGGATATGTCTTGTATCCCCTTTTTTTAAGCTCTTCAACCAACGTAGTTTTTCCCACCCGGATTAATCCTGAAATGCCAATCACCGTCATTTTCTTAGAACAAAAGCATCTTTAAATACCGCTTTTCAATATCACCGTAATTTCCCAGACAGGCGATTCTATGGTTGTAAAGCTCGTAGATAATTTTTTAATTAAAGGCAACAATCTAACGGAGGATTTGTCCACATACGGGACATTCATACCGTGGGAGTTGCAGCGCGCTAAAGCTTTGAGAGAAATATTCGAGCATCACTTTGCCTTCTTTCTCCATTCTTCTCACGCTCGGACAGCAAGTGTTCGCCTATTTTGCCCATGTGTTTTTATTTTAGCTTGATGTTTTTTTACGGCCTTTTTCCACTTTTTCTAAATGTCTGGTTTCATCAGAAATGACTCTTCTAAGGATGAAACATCCTTATTGACCTTTCCAATCATCTGTCCTTGCGTTTCTCCCGAGCGCAGACATGCTAGATAATGCACAACGGATATGTCTGATACGAGATTGTTTTCGTACACATTCTCCAACAAAAGATGGGTAGCCATAGATTTATTCATTCACAAGTCAATTACCACTTTTTTTGCGTTTCCCCACGCACCGTCCAGTCGTTGTAAAAGATATGTATCCTTGTTGGGATAGATATCTAATTTTATCGTTGGTTCACGCTCGGCCAAACTGGATAGATTGGCTTTCATCCAGGCTGACGGGACCCACACCTTGGCGCACGGGCACCAGCGAACTTCGGAAACTAGGTTAACCATCTAGATGGGACAAATGGTTAGTCGTGGCCAGCATGTAACTCGCATAAACAAGGACAAAAACTGCCTTTGTACCAGAATCGGCAATTTCATACTACTTTCCATCATCAAGTGTTTTCTTCCAACAGTTGCCAATTAGAACAGTGACACCTTGTAATGAGATTTTAGAAATACTATCTTGTTCTATAAATTCTATCAATTGATATAGCAATTTGTTTGTATTGTATTGGAGCTTAATGTCGCTTTAATTGCTTAAGTCGTATCATCGCTGTCAATGCACCAACGCATGTGTTCTCTGGCTTTCTCACACCAGTACTGATTATTCGCCTGAAAGAAAGTTTGCCTCGATCTGGTATTGAAGCCAAAACCACCAGGTCATGAGTTGGATATTCTAACCACTGAGCTACCCAGCCGGGCTGGTACATCAATAAAATACAAAACAAGCCATATGGCAGAAAGTATGAATTGCTTCTTTACATTTATATATATTTATCATCAAAATTCATTTAAAACAAACAAAAATAACATTGCAAGAGTACATCCCAAGGATTTTATTACTTCATACCATGAACCAGCACAAGGAGTAGTGTAGAATCACTGACCTGAATAGGTTGTTTATGTTCAGCCATCTTTTTTGACTTTTCAAGGGCCAACAAAAGCCACAATGATTTAATATGTCTGAAAAAACAGGATTGTCTGGCCTGCAAAAAAGAACAAAAACAAGTTAATACATAAAGCTATGAACTTTTCTTATGACCAAGGAATAATTATTCAATAAACATGGAAGGTCAACATGAAATGGTTAAGGAATAGTTGCATTGCTTCTGAACATCTGCCAGATACACATCTGTCATAAGCTTAAGACATGGTCCACTCCTTTCTCTCTCCTCCTCCCCCCCCCCCCCCCCCCCCCCCCCCAAAAGGGGGAGGTATTAATAAATATGCCATTCATGAACTTAGACCAAAAATGCTATTTCAACTGAAACTATTACTCATTCTTACAACAAGCTTGGTTAGTAGCATTCCATAATGTAAATCTTGATTACTTTGAAAAAAATCCTCAAATATACATGTAGCATTAAGCTGTAAGGCAGAAAAAGCAATAAGAATCATTCAATCATTTTAGGTTGGAATCACATAGAGACTTTCTGAAAACATCCAGGCTCTACTTTGTCCTTCATTGTTTGTAAGATAAAAATCAGCATCTACTATGTATTCAATTCTGAACTGAACTAGCCTTTAATAATTTTTTGCAATTTCAAGGCTAGTTAAGTTCATCAGTTCATCTCAAGCAGTCTTCTCTCTCTGTATCAAAACTCAAAGCTGTCTTATTATAGTCACAAGATACATGTAAAGAAACCAGTGTTTATTTTCTTTGGCATCAAACACTATTTTAACAATATTTTGGTCATATGCTAGAGTAGATAGTCACAAGATACATGTAAAGAAACCAGTATTTATTTTCTTAGGCATCAAACACCATTTCAACAATATTTTGGTCATATGCTAGAGTAGTAACCTATGTGTTCTGGTGTATCTTTTACTTGGCTTTAGCGCAACACTGTATCTAAGCCACTAGCTGTCTCCCAATATAAATATCATAGAAACACTGTTTAGGGGTGCCTGAGGAATGAAAATCTTCCTAATGAATACATACACTCTGTTTAAAGAACTTAGCTCAGGCAGATTTCAAACTCATGAACCTTGCCTGGATTACTAGCCCTGTAGCTATGACCTTAGTCTATATATCACCTCTAGATGATAGACCCTGTATATTACAAAATGATCTAACTTGCTCACCAAGAAACTAGTGGGCATCAACTATACTCTATATAAGAAGAAACAAGAGAGCCATTGGCTCTAAAGCTCTCACCTGAGTAAAGTTATCTAGGGTTGATAAAGCTGAAGAGATCCCCATCTTAATGATGTAAAACACATGAGTATAGGTGACCTACTTTTTGACTGGATGCGACCCACTTTCAAAGCAGTCTGAGAATTCAACAAGACAAACATTCTGAACAAGTTTCAAGAGTATCAGGCTGAAATGTGGCCTCTTGACTGCACACAAGGTTTTTCTAAGATTTGGCCCAGTGACCTACATGTACTTTTTGACAGACACAACTAATTTCAAACATATCTGAGATATCATCAAGACAACTACTCTGACTTAGTTTCATGACTACCTGGCTGAATATGTTCAATCTGACAGGACCCAATTTTGAACTTGTCAGAGATATTAAGATAACCTCTCTGACCAAGTTTCATGAGTATTAGGCTGAAAATGTGGCCTTTACAGTGCACCAAGGCTTTTTTTAAATTTGGCCCAGTAACCTACTTTTTGGAAGACATGACTAATTTCAAACATATCTGAGATATCATCAAGACAACTACATGTACTCTGACTCAGTTTCATGAAGATCTGGCTGAAAATGTGGCCTCTAGAGTGCAAAGGTTTTCCTACAGTTTGGCCCAGTGACCTACCTTTTGACCCAACATGACCCAATTTCAAACATGTCCAAGATATCAACAAGACAAACATCCGGCTGAAAATGTGGTCTCAAGAGTGCACACAATGTTTTTCTAAGAATTGGCCCAGTGACCTACTTTCTTACCCAAAGTGACCCAATTTCATTCTTGTCCAATCCAAAGATTCTGACCAATTTTCAAGAGTATCAGGCTGAATATGTTACCTCTAGACTGCACACAAGGTATATCTAAGATTTGACCCAGTGACCTACCGGTGCTCTTTGACCCGACATGACCCAATGCAAAATTGTCCAAGATATCATCAAGACAAACACTTTGACCTAGTTTCATGAGTATCAGGCTGAAACTGTGGCCTCTAGAAGGTACACAACGTTTTTCTAAGATTTGGCCCAGTGACCTACTTTAATACCCAACATAACCCATTTTCTAACCTGTCCAAGATGTCATCAAGACAAACATTGTGATTGAGTTTCAAGAGTATTAGGTTGAAATCATGGCCACAAGAGTGCACACAAGCTTTTTTTAAGGTTTTGCCAAGTGACCTACTTTTTGATCCCACATGATCCAATTTTATACTTGTCCTAGATTTTATCGAGACATATTTTCTGACCAAGTTTCATGAGTATCTGACTTAAAATGTGACCTCTAGAGTGCACACAAGGTAAATGTTGAAGACCATATGACGCACGCCAGATACAGCACGATCACAAAAGCTTACTTTGAGCACGTTTGTCCTCAGGTGAGCAAAAAACAGGAGACAAGTACAATCAGGTAACATAAAACCTACTTTCTGACTATGAACTGTATGCTTCATCTGTAATGTTTGCTCCATGAAAGTCTGTAGACTATCATTAGGACTCCCTCCAATGGATTTCAGGAAGCTGATTGTAATGTCAAGGTTATTTAGGGACTGACATAAATCTGGCAATGTTTTCATCTCGGAACAAATCTGTGTTTTTACAGCTGCATTCAGGTCATCCTAAAAGATAAATATGAGCACATCATGTTGGTGCCAATGCTCAGTTGCAGTCGCATTTAGAAATAAATTGATATTCCGTGAAAATCTTAAGTAGATAAAAGGGAATAAATGTGCCAAAAATTTTTTGATGGTCACCTGCCCCTATTGCATGGGTTCCTCTTTTGATACAACAATTCAATACAACACTTAATCCAACTTTGAGATAAATATCTTCAAAATGACAGAGATATTACAAAAATGTCAAAATTTTGCACCTCAAGGACAATGCAGACAAAGAAGCAGACAACAGGGCTATGACAACACCGCAACTTTTTCCTATAAAATGGCCTAGATAACAAGGAAACAGCTGAAAAGCCTGATCTATTTCAATTGTGTCTAATAATAACCTTTTTTAATATTTACTAGATCAAATTAATATTCTTACTAATAGCTTAAAGCCCAGACATTGCATTTCTTAACTTCTTATTGTCCGAAAAATTCTTCTAGTACAGGATCGTGAAGATCTAAGATCAGATGGCACATTCTCCATAGTATTATCTCTACTGCCTGTAAAAGCTCATTGAGTCAGGCTAACCAGCCTGATGGTACTGTCGATTGTTGCTTATACTGGACAGCTTTTGATTAGTTTGTTTGTATTGGACTTTAACGTTGTTTTAACAGCTTAGGTCATATCAGGGCGGCCTATGCATGTGTTTCCTGGCTTTCTCACGCCAGTACTGACAAAACTCTTTTTCTGAGCCACTGACTGCATTTCTTACTTGTATCAGAGGTGCGACGTGAAAAATTGCCAGATAGAAAGTTTGTTGCAGCCAGGTATCGAACCCACAACCACCAGGTCAAGATTTGGATACACTAACCAATGAGCTTCTCAGCCAGGCAACAGGTCTTGAAAACACTAAGTAAAAGAAATAATTGCCTATTACAAGCAATTGCTCCTTTTTCTAATAACTTCTGCCGTATCTCTAAACAAATAAACAAACAATTAAATTAAACATATTCCTTTCTTTAGATATTTCTCCTTTGAATTGTTACTACTGGCTGCGAGTATATATTTACATATTTGAAATAAGTCTTTTTTATTCTGGTTGCCACAATGGCCATTATAAGTGTTCATACCAAAGCACTGACCCTTAACAAAATATTCCAATATTCTATTTACACCCCAGTGAAAGAATGTTTTTTCATACATTAAAGTAAGGGGAAAAACTGGTAACCAGCACTTTCTCCTTTCACCACAACATTTGCTTACCATTTAAAAGACAATTCCCTTCATCTCTGCCTCATTTAATTTATCCTCTGGAAATGCTTTCAATTTGGAAGTCTAAAATATTACCTTCTGGTAAAAAATTACAGCACAGAATGTAATAGATGCATTACACATGTGTAAAATAAATAGTCTCCTACCTGTGGAACTTTCTCTCCTAGTTTCTTAAATACTTCTCCATTTGTAATTTCAGCTCTATAAATCATAAGGTCAATCTAAAATATAAAAATGAAATAAGCTGTCAGAGACTTAAGGCATGGAAATTAGGATTTGCACAAATAAATAGAGGACATTTGTTGTTTTCGGTGAAAGATCGAAATTTATTTCATCAAGTGAACATCATTGGTAATATTTTCACAAGTGGCAGCCACTCATGAAAATATTACTGATGATGTTCACTGGATGAAATAAATATCCATCTTTCATCAAAAAAAAAAATTCTATTTATTTCCTGCTTCTAACCCTTTTTTGGGGGGGACTTACATCAAAATCAAGTACAGTTGTTTTCAGCAATTCCCTGTGGCATACTCTCTTTGCATAAGAATGCATTACAATATTATGTAAAATGCAAGAAATGTATGGTAAATTACGTCATATTTCCATCTGGTTGAGTAGAAAGTGCATTTTACCTAGTTAACTAGTGCTTGGGAACTACTGTTTCTGCCTTCAATTGAAGAGTTAGAAAATACAAATCGGTATTTTTCACTGGTCGTAACCATGAAATATTGAAAAATATTCTTTCATTATTTCTTGATAAAACTACCAGATAGCATGAAATAACATCTTACATTTAACAAAAAGAATACAATAAAACATGCTTAAGTGACACTCTATTAACTTTTTGCCACACAGCAACATTTTAGACCAGTCCATTTTGAGGGATTTTATAGACAACGATTCAAGTGTTTTTCAAATGATAGTATTTGTTCTTAAAAAGGTAGAAAACATTGTGGGAAAAGGAGCAAATACTGGTTACCAGCATTTTCTCCTTTTCCCACATTGTTTTCAATAGACATCTTTCTTAGGGTCATTAAAATTCGGGATTGTGTGGTAAAGGGTTATGTGAGGAATCTGTATTAAGCAACAGGAAAACTTAAACTGATTGATTGATCAAGTGGTATTTCACACTGCTCCAACATCATTTCAGTCATATCATGGTGACAGGTAGCTTATTCATGTATGTCTTGGGTTTCACGAGTACTAGGCTAGAGCTCTGAAGCGTCTTGCCCAAGGACACTCCCATTAAAATCTGAGTACTTCCAGGGAGGCTCGAACCCAGGGCCTCCAGGTTAGGAGCCCCACACTTTACCACTGAGCCACACAGGACCCTAAAAAACTTAAAAAAGGCAAACAACTGTGCCAAAAACATTCTATTTTATGAGGGTTACTTGTCCAAATGGTATTGGTTCTTCTTTTGGTCAGTTAATAAAAAGCCTCAGTTTTAGGTAAACATATGAGTAATGACAGTGATATTAGAAAATGTCAAAGTTTTTTCCACGACGATGATAACACAGACAACAGAACTACTTCAAAATCTTGAATTGTCTTTGTAAAGCTGAACAATAAATTCTATAGCAAATTGAAATATATTGGTCATTTTTTCCAAGATCAATTTGAATCTTAGCCTTTTATCCTGTAAGCAATCAACAGATTCCAATTTCTTTATTCAAGTATAATTGCTGTAATAATAAGTATTAAAGCAATTACTACACTAGTTTTATATTGTTGTTTTCCTCACATGAGTTATTACAGCAATAAACTTACAATTTTTGTTGTCACAAACCACAAAAAGAGCACCGCATGCTGATGCCAACATTTTGCTACAATTGCTTGATTTTCACTGAAAATTCTAGGTGGAAAAAGGGGCATAACTTTGTCAAAAATACTTTGATTGTTACCTGCCCTTGTTGTATAGGTTCCCCTTTTACTAGTTAATAACCTATCCAAGTTTGAAGTAAATATCTTACATAATGACAGAGATATTATAAAATGTCAAAGTTTTTGCACAACGACGCAAACAATGCCATGGCTATGATAATACCTAAATGTTCTATGAAAACAGAATAGAAGTTGTTATTTCAAACAAGGGGGTCTTTGGCCCTAAAGCCTTCACCTAAGTAAAGTTATCTAAGGTTGATAAAGCTGAAGAACTCCTGGTTTTAATGATGTAAAACACATGAGTGTTTGTGACCTACTTTTTGACCAACCTGACCTGCTTATAAACTTGTCAGAGTTATTATCAAGACAAACATTCTGATGATGTTATATGAGTATCAGACTGAAAATGTAGCCTCTAGACTGCATGCAAGGCTTTTCAAAGATTTGGCCCAGTGACCTACTCTTTGATCATTTAAGATCCAATTACAAACTTGTCTGAGATATCATCAAGGCAACTTTTCTGACCAAGCTTCATGAGAATAAGGCTGAAAATATGGCCTCTAGAGTGCACAAAAGGTTTTTCTCAGACTTTTCCTTATGACCTACATTTTCAGCCTACATAACCCAATTTCCCACTTGTCAAAGATATCATCAAGACAAACATTCTGACAAAGTTTTACAAGTATCAGGCTGAAAATGTGGCCTCTACGGATGGTGTGCACAAGGTTTACTAAGATTCAGCCCACAGTGACTTACTTTTTGACCTGACATCGCATATATTCCAACTTGTCTAAGATATCATCATGACTTACATTCTGACTATGTTTCAGAAGTATGAACTTGAAAATGTGGCCTCCATGGTGAACACAAGGTTTTTCCAAGATCTACATGTAGCCCAGTGAACTACTTTTTGACCTGACATGACCAAAAACCCAACTTATCCTTGATATCATCGAGACAAACAAAAATTCTGACAAAGTTTCAGGAGTACAAGGCTGAAAGTGTGGCCTCTATGGTGCAAACAAGGTTTTTTTTTTTTTTTAAGATTTAGCCCAGTGACCTACATTTTGACCTGACATGACCCAATTTCCCATTGTCTGCGCATGTCATATTCTTCAAAGATTCGATCTGTCTGCTATGATGCATCACTACCCTGTGCAGGATAAATATTAATACGAGGTGTGTAAACTAAATCTCACCAATAGTAAAGTAGCAATGGATAAAACAGCTATAAACAATACATCTGGGAAAAATGTATCATGTTTTTTGCTCCAAATTTCTTAAAAATTTAATTATTTCAAAAAGGAAAAATAACTTTTACATATACTATTGTTTTACTCCACATCTTTGAATACAGTTTCTAAATACAGACTTTAGGAAAATCAGGATTCAGGCAGGGTTTTTCCACAGACTTATCAACAAGAAGTGTCTGGGCTCATACCAAATCTATTATCCATCCCTGTAGGGGCTGTTTTTATAAACGACCGGTGCATAGGTTACATGCTAGCAGACCATACCAGGTAGCGTTTTATTGAGAAAACGTTTATTTCATTTTGAAATTCGAAGCAAGGCCTAAAAAAAAATAATAGTGTTTCAGGTTTCCCGACCCTACCAAGAAAAATGCTGCCAACCCTAAACTTTTTTTTCACTACGATAAAAAAAAAAATCCATTGGGTGCGATTTTAGTACATCTCGATTTTTTTTGGCTGTTGCAATTTTGTTCCCTCTCACTCGTCTGCATCGAAATATACTGGTACCTCTTGTATCTCACGTAGCCATCCAAAGGAGTTGATACAAAGATCGATAACAGGCTAGGTTTTGTCTTGTTACACACCAAACATACATACACACCACACAGTGCTTATCAATCAAATTTCAATTTTACCACCCTCACCTGCAAACTCTGTATTGCAAATCACTTAATCGGGACTCACACACGAGATTTAGTTGCGGCCTATAATGTCATGCCTTGATTCTGTGTTATATGGTGTTCATCCTGTCACAATAGCCTAAAAGGTTGATTTTCAATGCCTCTTTGACCATAAACTCTGTTTGAATCATGCATATTCAATAATAACGACATATTTCACCCTTCAATCTTGTGCCGGAAGCTGTAAATGGCCCATGGGAAAACCTGCTCTCATTTCATGGCCTTCACTATCCATAGAACAGTTCATGATCATGTATTAAAGAACTGAAAAACATCGTGTGCACCGAAACTCAACCAAAATGTTAACTATCATGAGAAGGAACTGTTCTGAACAGCATAAATGACTAGTTCTAAGTCAACTGTCTGAGGGGGACAGATGAGTGTCATGGCAGCCATTGGCCCTCTCTTGACAGTAGCACTAGAATTCCTGAATAGCTAAAATTAAGACCTTTTGGTGCCTTCTATCAATTTATATGCACCTTAGAGGGCAGATTAGGAATTTTTCAAAAACTTATCTCATAAAGCATCTGAAAATACTGAATGTCTATAAAAGGGTTGGAAACATGTACTCTCAGTAGCAGTGAATGTTCTAGAAAAATTGTTCCGTCAGAAGTGACAGAACGAAATAGGTCACTAAATTCTCTAATAAAAATAAAGATCAGAATCTTGTCACATTATTCCAGTATGGTTATTTGACTTTTTGGCATCTACACTGACTATGTCACATGTCGGGAACTTTTCAGGATTAAACTTTAACTTTAAACATAGAATTTTAAATTGGGCATGTATCGGGTTTAAAAAGGTAATAAGAAATTTGTCACTAAAACTGATCTTTCGTTTAGAAACATACATACTGTCTGCTTTTGTTGCATTTCATAAATTAACAGTGGTGACTCAAATAAGTGATAAGCAGTTGACACAAAATGGTGAGTGACGTCATTCACTTCAAAGTTCGCAAGGAAAGTGGGATATCATTTCAGGTTCGAAAACAGGTACCACTCCAAAACAGGTTGGTCTAGGAATCCATATGTAGTCCTAGTTAGTGACGACTGAACAGGCTACCAGTTTAGCATAAAAAAAACTGAGATGGTTCTCGCTGTATAAACAATATGATATGCGATAGCTACCAGGTGAGGTAGTCAATCTACAAAAATTGAAAAATTAAGAATTAAGAAAAAATAGACTAGGCACGGGTCTATATCTGATGTCTCAATGGAAGACCAGTTAACGGGTATCAAAGCTGATAAGATTGTATCACTCTGATTGGTTTCAAGCGTCCCTTCCATCGGACTAGAACTTACCTCCTGCTGTCAACAGCGACAAGAGAGTAGCAATAGTGCAAGGTTCTTATATGACTTGTGACTACAGGTTTTGAAGCTTGGAAAGTTGAAATGAACATTTTTGACGCTCTAAAATTATCTTTCTTGGAGTCAATCTGGCGCATGAGATTATCGGTTAAAGCTCCATATAAAGTAGTCTGGCTCACATGCATAAGGCAGAATTATGGGCTTAAATAAACACAATCTGTAACAAATGTGAAGGACACACACAGCTCTGTTTATCACAGCTAGTGAAGCTGGTGAGTCAATCATGAAAACGTGATGTAGATGTTGGTCCACTTATCTATTGTAAAATGACAGGTTTGAATGTTACCTGCTACCATAATTGACAAATTCAAGGCAAATCATGCGGTAATACTACTCCAAAAATTAATTGGCATTCATAAAAGATTTTTTTGCTGGAAAAAAAAAACGCGAAAACCAATGACACAACAAAGGTCATTTTTGGCATCGTCTGGTCAGAGACACTTAAAACTGTCTTTTCATCTTTAATAATTAATTTAAACAGTGAATTTACATCAATCTCTGTATAAAACAATAAGTGGAAGCTAAAATCTCTATTTAATGAAATCTTTATACGGTCCATGTAAAAAATTTTCTAAAAAAAAAATATTCCCGACCTACCCTACCTACAGCATCGCGGACTGAAACCCAAAACACAACTATTTTTTCTTTAGGCCTAACGGTTGTCATTTCGAAAAGTAGTCTGGTTCTGTACCCAGAATGCCAAAATCAGACAGGTCTGTATTTGAAAATGTCACCTAGCAGAAGATAATGCCCAAATTCCAACTTGTCCAAGATATCATCAAGACAAATATCCTGACCAAGTTTCAGGAGTACCAGGCTGAAATGTGGCCTCTAAAGGGCACACACAGTATTCTTAAGATTTGGCCCAGTGACCTACTTTTTTACCAGATATGCCCCATTTTCATACTTGTATTAACAAGACAAACACTCTGATCTAGTTTCACAAGTTTTATGGGGAAAATGAGGCCCCTAGAGTGTACACAGTGTTTTACTAATATTTGGCCCAGTCACATACTTTGTGACCTGACATGATCCAATTTTGGAGAAGTTCGAGATATCATTAAGATAAATATTCTGATAAAGTTTCATGATTATTAGGCTAAAAATGTGGCTATTAGAATGCACACAAGATTTTTTTAAGATTTAGCCCAGTGACCTACTTCTTGATCTGACATTTCAAGCTTATCAGAGATATCTTCAAGTCAAATATCCTGACCAGGTTTCAGGAGTATGAAGCTAAAAATATGGCTTCTACAGTGCACACAAGGTTTTTCTAAGATTTTGCTCAGTGACCCATTTTTTGACCTGAAGTGACCCAATTTAAAACTTGTCCGAGATATCAAGACAATTATTGTGAGCAATTTTCAAGAGTATAAAGATAAAAATGTGGCCTCTAGAGTGCTCATAAGGTTTTTCTAAGATTTGGGTTAGTGGCCCATTTTTTGACCCAAAGAGACTCAACATCGAACCTTACCAAGATATTATCAAGACAAATATTCTGACCAAGCTTCAAGAGTATAATGCTGAAAATGTGGACTCTAGAATGCACACATATTTTTTCTTAGATTTAGCCAAGTGACCCACTTTTTGACCTGATATGGCCCAATCATGGGTATTTGACACAAAATGTGGCCTCTAGAGTGCACAAAAGGTAAATGTTGACGACCATAGGATGGACGACGCCTCATGGATGCCGACACACCACGATCACAAAAGCTCACCATAAGCACTTTGTGCTCAAGTGAGCTAAAAAGATGGTATTTTACTCACATATCATTTTAAATATTTTTCTTACTTCAAATTTCTAAAATAGACAAATGAATGACAAAGTCTTGGCATTTACATTTAAAATTAGAATTTGTGACAGTTGGTGAATACAGACACTTGATATTGCTATAATGTCTATTGTCTATATGTATGTTGAAAGCAGTATCAACTATTTAAAAGTCAGGCCCATGTTTCCATTATATGAGTCACTCTCAATTCTTCATCTGCAATGCTTCCAATCGGAACAAGTCCACAATTTTATTGATTGTGAAGAGAGAAAACCATTACATACACACCTGTAAAACATGTCCAACATCAATTTTAGACTTTGAAAAAAGGAATCTGTCCATAATCTGTCGTTCAAGACTCACAAAGTCATATTCTATCTTTGTCCCTTTGCCAATCTCAAAGGAGTAATTACAGTTGGCAAGTATCAGGGGAAGTAAGTCCTGCTCAGTATCGTAGCTAATCAGATGGGCCGACGTCACTTCCATTGGTAGGACTTTCGCTGAATGGTTTGGTAATCTGAAAGGGAATGGAAATAAAGTCATTGAAAAAAATAAGTGTGCTGTTACAGTGACAAGATATTACACAGACAAGACTGAAATAATGTTAAAAGCCAGAAAATGTATTTCAATCAAACAAGCAGTTTTATTGACATTTTTGACAGATTCTCCTCATATTCACGTTCAGCTCTCACTGTTACCTAAAAGCTATAAAAGAGAGAAATGTTTACCGTTTCTTGGCTTTAGACATCTCTTTTATATATTTGTCCAATACATCATTCTGTTTGCGCAACAGAAAGTCAAGCAAAGCATAAGGACAAAGACCTTCCTCTTTAATAGCTGGCAACAGCATTGAGATAGGTGTCTCTTCTGTGATTGCTACACAGTAATCCTTTTGTACAGGCATTCCTCCCAGTTCAGTTGGGCACACTGTATAAAAGACAGTTGTCATAATACATCAAATGTCTTATTTAAATATCCCTTCCATGTAAAATACGAGGGGTGATCAGAGAGAACGTGGATCAGTGCCTTTATTGGAATATTGTTATACGTGGATCAGTGCCTTTATTGGAATATTGTTATAAGAAACAACTTGGCATGTCTACTTTTTTTGAAAATAACCTCCTTCAAATTCTAGGCACTTATCTATTCTTGATTCCCATGCGCGAAACATGTGCGCGAGTGCGTTATGTGACATTACTCTCAAGGACCCTGTCATAGTGAGGGCTAGTTCCTCTCTTTACTCATAGTGCATGCCACATAAAGAATCTTTCAAAACATGAGCTACCTAAAAGTCACAAGTGGTCAGGACTGAATTATAGGGAGGGTTGGCTAGTGTTTCTGTGTTTAGTTTTTACAGAGTTTTCTGTACAAGTGTGGCCTTGTGAGCTAGGGCGTTAACTTGGTGTTAAGTGACGTCACTCTGCAGGACTTCTGGCTGTTTTTCTCGTATGGTGTTTGTGAAATTTCTTTGAATAAGGTAGGCATAAAACTCAGCATTGACCGTTGTATGTATAGATATAACATGATTTAGAAGAAAAAAGGCGTATAGAAAAATATGATGCACATAACTTTACCAACTGACTTAGAAAGTTTGGCTTTAAAGCCGGAAGGCGATGTTCAATGTTTCTGTTCACTGCTTTGTTGTTTAGTTTTAGTCTCATTAAAGTGTACCTATGTTTCATCACATGTTACAATATGATCAGTAAAGTTTGACCCCTCTACCCTAATGCGTTCTCAAATTTCTTAACAGATTTCGACCCTAACCCCCCCATTGGCGCGGGCGTCAATAGTCGAGGTACCCACCTTGTGCAAACACGCGACATTCCAAGATTGTCAGTCGAAATCTCCTTGGCATGTTTATATGAAATGCTAAATGTGTCAGCTATTTTCCTCATAGTATCTCGGCTATCTTGTTTTACATGCTGCTCTACATCTGTGATGACTTTGTCAATGACTGATGTTGATGGACAGTCAGATTTAAGGTCATCTTTAACAGTATCGCACTTGTACCTAAACCAGTCCGATCCATTTACGCATATCAGAATTCTTGAGTGCAGATTCCTCTTAATCTTTTTCTAAATCGGTTTTGATTTCTGATAAATACTTTCAGAGTTTGAAGTAAAACTTTATAATTACTCTTGGCTCAAATAAAAAGTCGTCCCACATTTTGGACCACTAATGCAACATTTGACGTCATTAAATTGACGTCACACTTTACCTATTTGAATCAGACGACATTTGAAAGCTAAAGTCGGTTACCAGATAATTAATGCTCATCTGTGCAATTTTTCGTAATCCTATGTGAAGTAGTTTTCAAAATAACAAGGTGGTCCACGATCTTTATGATCACCCCTCGTATATAGTCAAAACAGGTATTATCGCATAGCTGTAATCGGTATCTTCATGCCATAACAAAAATTTGCCCCATCTAGCACTACTCAAGCCACTTTTTTCAAGATAAATACCATTACTCGGAGATCATACTCTAATAATCCCATGATAATAACCCAAATACAACTTTTAAGCATAAAAAAGTATTTCAGAAGTAAAAATGACTGAAATATTGTTTAATCCTAATTTTCACCTCCCGTTTAAAATTCCTTCTTACTTGCAATTTTGATACCAGACCAATGTTGATAACTAAATTAGTTCGTCTGCAGTTTCATATGGCAAGTTTCTTTTCATCATGTGACTACATTTTGGTACCAACACTACAGAAATTGTTTTTTCTTTTCCAAGTAATCCTGACATCACATAACACCCATTCAAAATGGTTGTTGGGTACTGACAATCTGTGGCTGTTTTTTAATCATTGAACAGTAAATACAGCAAAACTATTTTTCACCACCCTAAACAACATTCTTTATACTTTTATACAATAGATTTTCTACTACTGTATGGACTTGTTACTGGATTATATAAAAGATAAGTGCACAACTCAAAGCAGACAAAAACAAAAAAAGGCCTTTGAATACAAATCCTTAGATTTACCAAAGAGATCAAAACTAGCAAACAGGTCCTGAAATATGGGAAAGACCAATGTAATGCCTGTGAGTTTTTTTTAACACTCATGTTTAGTTCTAAATTTATGGCTTGCTGAGAGTAGCTTACTTCTGATAGGTTTGAACTTTTACTCAAATACTCTCAAATGTATTCAGATATTCAACCATCACGCTCAAATAACAATGTCTTATAGTTAGTTCTTGGTGAAAGTAATAACAAATATTGGTAATGCAGTTGGAATTTGCAAACAGGGATTGTATACATATGATCCCTGTTGCAAGTGATTATTTTTCACCTGTCTTAATGTAAAGACTGTCTTCCAAGAGTATTCACACCATTTTATCATGAAATAAAATTGAGAAAAAACATAAATTACTTTTTTTCAATTACTGAACATTGCATACTTTACTTACAGTAATGTGCCAAAGTCTCTCTACAAATATTCCATGCAGTCACAAAATCAGTAATAAGTTGATGTGTTTCTTCGCCAGCTGTCCCGTCTATAATAGGAAAATTAATTTATTTCAAGTAATGCTAAATAGGTTTATAGTTCAATATAACTATACCAAAAAATTACATTTAACTAGGTATACTCAACAAAAAAAGTTAAGGAAATTGTGCTTGAGTGGCTGTGACAAAAAATCTAAAATACTTTTAGAATTTTGAATTTCACAGTATTGTAGTGTCCATTTTTCTTAGAAGGATGCTTTATTTGTGTTTATAGCACTAATAGCGGCTTAAATAATCACAGTCAAACTTGACTGGTCTTCCCGCCATTTTTCGCAAAATTGCATATTGACTGGTTTGAGTAGAGAGAATCACTGTAGAGTCTCAACCCATAAAAAGGCCTTTAATTGGCCCTAAGGGTATTTACCTATCTCAGATAATTTGAGCACTACTTTCCCAACTGGACCAAAATTTCATTTTTTGAAATCAATTCAATATCTCCACTGCTATTGTCCAGAATTGTCGAAGATTCTTTCGTCAGAAATATGTTGTGCTCATTGGCTGGCCAGGCGAGCTCACCAGACATGCCTCCCATTTAATATGATTGTGTGGAACATTTTGGACAGAGGACCCTAAGCAAAGTACAGGCACCACCTCCAGCTCTTGCTCTGGTGTTACAGGAGGAATGGAGACTGGTCCCTCAGCTTTTAATTGCCAGAATTATTTGTTGTATGCGATACCAGTGCTAGTCCTTATTTGCCACTGAAGGGGGGCACACTCGTTTCTGAAGGGAAATCTCATCTTCCATATGTGACTTTTGAGGCTATCTTAAGAAGGGACCTACATAAATTTTATGTGACATTCAAAGGAATTGATTTTCATGTAATTCCTTTGCTTAAGCTTATTCACAACCGTGTTTTGCATAAAAACAAGAAATACTCTATAGACCCTTATTTTGCGAAAAATGGTTTTGACCCCTGGGTTACTTGACACAGTGCCACAGCAAGAATAAAAGTGCTATCAAGCTAAAGGATACATCTTTTTCAAGCCATGAAATGTATCTAATGAAATATATAAAAATTGAATAATTGTTCGTTTTGGTATTCTTTTGTTCCATGGTTTTCTGAGATTTCCTTAACTATTTTTTTTGTTGAGGATATTATATACATCATACCTCCTGAAGAAGTATTTGATACAAAGGATTCCTTTATCAAACAATCCTGTGCTTTATGACCTAGAAAAAGAGGCCTATGCATGTGATGCTAGAGAAAGGGAAAATGCTTATAACCATTACTATCTCTTTTTCTCATAATGTTTTTCACTGTTTCAACAACAATCACCACTATTTGAATCACATTCTGTCTGTCATCTCTAAATGCTTAAAATAAATGAATAAAAGAGATCAAACTCCGAAGGTCATTTTGAAAAAAAAACAAGCAATTTCGTTGAAATGATATCCCCCGCTGAAAAAAACCTTTTTTGATACAAACATATTAGAGGTATTGTGTTTTACATGTACATGTGGCCTTTTTGTTATTGGTCCATGATGAAATTATACATTAAGCCCACTTTTTCCATGGCACAGCATTTCATTACATGAAAATATATATATAAGAGGTCCATAATGGGATTATACATTAAGTCTCCTTTTTCCATAACATGGCATTTCATTAAATGAAAACAAATAAAGAAAATATACATCAAGCCCCCTTCTTCCATCACACACACACACACACACACACACACACACACACACACACATATAGAGAGAGAGAGATTGTATCAACAGACTATCCAGTGGAAGACATGCATGAAGTTTCATCAATTTCCGTCAAGGACTTTAGAAGATATCCGTCTGGGTGGACTGATGGGCAAAAAGACTGTTATTGGTCCATAATGAAATTATACATTTAGCCCCCTTTTTTCATGACATGGCATTTCATGAAATAAAAACAAATAACTATTGTCTGTGGCTTGTGAAATAAACAACAAAGATGAAGTTCATAACATTTTGTCCTGTAGTTAAAGAGATATTGGTCCATAATGAAAATATATGTCAAGCCCCCTTTTTCCATGAGACAACATTTAAGGAAAAAAGCTAAAATAACGATACTGGCGGACTAGCATAAGGAACACACGTATGAAGTTTCATAAATTTTCGTGTAGGATTTTGAGTTAAAGAGATATTGATTCCTTATGGAAATATACATGAAGCCCCATTTTTTTATGACACCATATTGAATATCAAAACAGCAAAAAAAAATAAAACTCAGCGGACACCATAGGGAACAAGTGTATGAGTTTCCATTAGTTTTTGTCAAGGATTTTAGAAGATATCTGTCCGGAAAGATGGACGAACAGACAGTTATTGGTCCATGATGAAATTAAACATTTAGCCCCCTTTTTTCATGATGTGGCATTTCATGAAATAAAATCAAATAACTATGGTCTTTGGCTTGTGATAAACAATATAAAAATGAAGTTTCATAACATTTTGATATGGTAAAAGAGATATTGGTCCATAATGGAAATATAAATCAAGCCCCCTTTTTCCATTACACCGCATTACAAAAAACAAGGGCATATAACTGTGGTGTTGCATGGTCAATGTGGGTGAACATTTTTTTCCTGCATTTCCTAATGGTGGTTGATAGATGTGACAAGTTCGATGTAAAAACTCTGTATAGTTTTCAAGATAAGACTCAAAACATCCAAAATATACTCGACTGCGTAACTTAGAATCGCTCCCAGTCGACCATTTTGCATCGAATAAAAAAAAAAGTGTATGGGCGGAATGGGTTATTGTACACATGTATAAAGTTTCACGAAAGTCTGTCCAATGGTATTGGAGATATTCTCCCGGACGGAAACATGGACGGACGGACAGGATAACGCTGAAACTATATCCCTCCGCCTTTGGCAGGGGATAAAAAAATAAAATTAAAAAAATATCTCCTAATGCTAGCAATACAAGTCAAAATTTGAAGTTTTCCAATGACATGAAATTGATAAAAAATATACTAAGGAGGAAGAAAAAAAGGGGGCCATGATGGCCCTGTATCGCTCCACTGCCTAATAAGCAAAAACCCTACACCCCAAACATTACAATTCTTGGCCAATTGGTTCTGAACAAGAAGACATATAAATTTTCTTAATAAAAGCCCACAAGGAAGTTATGATCACAATGTGAAGCCATTTTTGACCAGAGAGTTATAATGACTTGAATCCTAGTAAAGGTCCACAAGAAAAACCCCCATACCAAATAGTACAGGTCTGGAATGTAAGGTTATAAACAAGAAGATTTTCTAAGTTTCCTCCATAAAAGACCCTGTAAAATATGAGACCCTTGAAACAGGGCTAATTTTGATCCCACTGCTAAATTTTGAACAAATTCAGAAGTGAACCACAATATGAATTTATGTGCTGTGGTAGCCCTAGGATTTATGGTTCAGAGCATGCAGATTTTTAGAATTTTCACTATATAAGCATTGATCCTTTGGGTGGAGCCAACTATTGAAAAGGCCTACTAGATGATGACACTCATAAAATATTACATCTATAGACCATGATCCGAAACAAGAAGATAAAGTTTTCACTACACAAGCTTATCTAAATCTTGTGACTTGTGGGACAAAGCCAATTTAGACCCTAGGGCTGTTATTTAAATAATCTAGGTAGAGGGCCATAAGATAAGATAAGATACTTGCAAAGTGTGGTAGCCCTAGGCTAGGTTAGGAGCGAGAATATTTATGTTTTCATGATTTAAGCCAATGTAAAACTTATGACCCTTGGGGCTGGGCGAATTTTGACCCCAGGGCTATAATTTGGCTCATCTTTGTAGAGGCCCCCTAGATAAAGTGACATGCAAAATTTGGTAGCCCTAGATCTAATTGCTAGGAAAGAGAAGGTTTTAAAAGTTTTCCCGAAGTTAGTCCATGTTAAACTTGTGACCCCAGGGGCTGGGCCACATTTAACCCCAGGGCTATGATTTGGGCACCCTTGCTAGAGACCACTAGATAAAACTACATGCAAAGTTTGGTAGCCCTAAGCCTTACGGCTAGGTACAAGAAAATTTCAAAAGTTTTTACTATATAAGGTTATTGAAAACTTGTGACCCTCGGGGCAGGGCCAATTTTTATCCCAGGGCCATAATTTGAAGAAAATTGGAAGATGCCTGTTGGATAAAGCTACATGCAAAATTTAGTAGCCCTGGGCCTCTTGGTTTCAGACAAGAATATTTTCAAAGATTTTCATTATTTTTCAGTTTTGTTGGCATGGCAACCAGAGTTTTTAAAGGAATCACATTCTTTCAATTAATTCTGAAGAGGACCATGGCAGCATCATTTCTGTGAAGTTTCATCAAAATTGGGCGTGTAGTTTCAGAGAAGATGTTTGAAATAAAAGTTAAAGCACACACTGACGAACACATGCATGGACGCATGATCGACGGACACGGGGCCATGACATAAGCCATTAGCCAATGGAGCTAAAAATTATATTAGAATCGCATCAAATCATTGAATTCTTTACTATTTACCCTGAATTGAAAGCATTTGCACACAACAAATTAAGTGCAACTCAAATAGTTGAGTTTGCTTTTGAAATGCTTGAATAAATTTTGGGAATATCAGTATTTCTCCTTTGCCCACTACACTTTCCAAAGCCTTCTTCACTAGGGTCTAAGAAACATTGCATTGTTATGTACACATGCCCAAGTATTTAACTACTTTCACAAACTTTCAAAAAATATTTCAGTCTTACTACATTAATGTTATAAATTAGTCATGCTTCCTGCATTTTCTACCAGTACTTGGAATTGGAAATGTCTTGAAGTAAGACATTTCCTTTCTGATTAGCTCCAACAGTGATCAAGCATGGGACATGCCTGCACAAAAACCCTTCACCATTAACTCTTTCCCAAATGACAAAATTTTGGACTGGTCCAAATTGAAAGCATATGCAGTGGACAAAATAGATGTGACTCAAATACTAAAATTTGTTTTTGGAAGGATAGAAAACATTGTGGGAAAAGGAGAAAATGCTTGTTACCAGCATTTTCTTCTTTTCCCACAATGTTTTCAAAAGGCTTCTTCCTCAGGGTCGTTAAAAGTCAGGACTGTGTGGTAAAATGTTAAGCCAGGGAGGATCAAATAGGCTACACACTTGATAGATGATTAACAAACCTCTAATAATATGCCCTATTGTAATCTGTGAGGCTTCAGGTTTGTCCAGTTTCCTGTTATATTTGTGGAAGAGTTCCTTTTGAAGTTTCAAAATACTTGGAATACATCTAATTGCCTGTAGGTATCGCTCCTAGAAAGGTATAAAACAAAAAAACATCCTCTCGTATAAATATCTAAGACAAATTTGCATGTGTTGTCTGTTATATCACTGATATTTTCTCTCTGGTAAATCATAAGAAACTTCACTATCTGGACAAATTATTTTTACCCTATCTCCTTTTTTTTCCCAAATACTTTTTACAACACAGACTCAAACTAGAGCTATCACTAAACATGATCATACCCCGTCCACAAACAGCTCTTTGTCACAGAATGCAGAATGGTTTAGTACAAAAAAAAAAAAAAAAGAGTTGGAAAAAAAAAAAAAAAAAATAGTTGGAATAGAGTTATGATTCTTGTACACTGCACTTCTCATGAATGTGGTCTATCTGTATATGAAGTTTGAAGTCACTAGCTTTTAAACTTTGGAAGTTATGCCCCAGACAAAATCCAAAATTAAAATTTACAAAGGGCAATAACTCTGAAAATAGTGGAAACAGAGTTATGGTTCTTGTACAGTGCACTTTGCTTTAATGTGATCTAATTGTATATGAATTTTGAAGTTACTAGCTTTAGTACTTTACAAGTTATGCCCCAGACAAAAATCCAAAGTTAAAATTTACAAAGGGCAATAACTCTAAATATAGTTGGAATAGCGTTATGGTTTTTGTACACTGCACTTCTTGTTAATACGGTCTCTCTGTATATGAAGTTTAAAGTTACTAGCTTTTATACTTGGATAGTTATGCCCCAGACAAAAATCCAAAGTTAAAATTTACAAAGGGAAATAAATCTAAAAATAGTGGGAATAGAGTTATGGGTCTTGCACAGTGCACTTTGCTTTATGATGATCTAACTGTATATGACGTTTGAAGTTACTAGCTTTTGTACTTTGCAAGTTATGCCCCAGACAAAAATCCAAAGTTAAAATTTACAAAGGGGAATAACTCTTGAAATAGTGGGAATAGAGTTATGGTTCTTGTACACTGCACTTCTAGTTAATGTGGCCTATCTTTATATTAAGTTTGAAGTTATTAGCTTTTTCATTTTGGAAGTTATGCCCCCCCCCCCCCATTTCGTTTGTGGTGGGTATAAAAATGCAATATCTTGATTTTTTTTCTTAAAAACGGTAAATCCCTGCTCCATTTCTTTAGAAGTCAACAGGTAAAAACACTTTACACTACTGCTTTTTCACTTTGCCTGTTTATTCATGATGAAGCTATTTTAATCTTAACAAGTAACCAGCATTTTCTCCTTTTCCCACACTGTTGTCAAAATTTTTCTCAAAATTCTTCTTGCTAAAACTCAGGACTGTGAAAACATTTTTGTACAAACAAAAACGGAATATCAGCATGATTCAAAGGTAATCAAAAGTTATAATGTGAAAACTTTGTGGCAAAAGGAAAAATGCTCATTATAAGCAATATTTGCTTCTGCCACATTGTTTTCAAATACAGCTGACAGGGGGTAACAATTTTACTCTGTACTCATGACCTAAATGTGAAATATTTTACCTCTTTCAAGAATTGGGCCAAGACTTTCAGCCTGTCTTTGAGAAAAGATGATGCAGCATCAAAGTTTTGACATAGATGCACCAAAGATACAGGTGATCTATACCTCCATACAGCAGCAACATTTTCTAAATGATTTGGATCTTCTTCCTCTTGCTGAGTGCCAGTTTCATACAGCAGACAGAGAAGTGGATCTGCGCCTGTTACAAGCACTTACAATCAGTTATATGAAACAAACACTGACTATTGAGGCACTGCATACTCGTAAATATATGTACATGTACTAAAGAAAGCCATAGCCAAAGTTGAAATCATTTATTCTCTATAGCAGATACAATATCCTATTTCATGCCCAATTTAAAAATAATTGTTTATTATGTTACATATTACTCCACAAATATGTCACCGTGTTGCAAGTGAGGATGTCCTGATCAGAACCTTTACTAGTTGCATTAGGAATTCATATTGGAGGTATCAATTCACTGAAGCCCAAGTGTTTCATGTTGAAAGCATTAAAGATTTGTGACTTCATTGAAATAATAAGTGAAATAAATCATAGTTACTACTGATGTAAATACTGTGGTATTGTCTCACCAAATTAATCTAAACAGAACAATACACCAAGGAAATGTGATTACGGTAAGACAAGGAGATTGGCACTCTGCTTACCCATTGCACAATGTTATCAGCCCTTTAAGGGATAAATAATTTAAACTGTTGTCTGCAAGTTCTCTGATATAGAGGAAGTTAACAGTTTTTCATAGTTATGGTATAGAATAACAAACGAGAGGGCCATGATGGCCCTGAATGGCTCACCTTAGCCTTTTGGCCTTACATGACTGATTTCCACTCTCTTCTGAGATATAATGACATGCATTCTGACAAACTTTCATTAGTATTGGACTTAAAATATGGCCTGTAGAGTGTACACAAGCTTTTTCCAGAGTTTGTCTCAGTGACTTGCTCTTAAGCTCAATATTGCTTTTTTCAAACTTGTAGAATTTATCCAGACAAACATTCTGACCACCTTTCACGAGTATTTGAGAGAAAATGCGGTCTGTAGAGTGTACAGAAGGTTTTTCTGAGATTTGACCCAGTGACCTATTTTTTGATCCAACATGACCTGTTTTCTAACAAGTCAAAGATATTAGCAAGACAAACATTCTTACCAAGTTTCAAGATTATCAGACTGAAATGTGGCCTCTACAGTGTACACAAGGTTTTTCAAAGATTAAACCTGGTGACCTTGTTTTTGACCCGTTGTGACCAATTTTCAAACTCATATAAGATATCAATAAGACAAACACCCTGACCAATTTTCAAGAGTATTGTACTGAAATTATGGCCACTAAAGTGTACATAAGGTTTTTCTAACATTTTACCAAGTTACCTAGTTTTTGATCCCACATGACCCATTCTCAAATTCAACTAAGATAACATCTTGACCTAGTTTTTGACCCGATGTGACCCATTTTCAAAATCATACAAGATATTTGCAAGACAAACATCCTGATCAATTTTCAAGAGTATGTACAGAAAATGTAGCCTCTTGAATGTACATAATGTTTTTGTAAGATTTGACCTACTGACCTAGTTTTTGACCCAACATGACCCATTTTCAATCTCATCTGAGATATGTTCTAGACAAACATTCTGAACAAGTTTCATGAGTATAGTGCTAAAATGTGGCCTCTAGAGCCTACACAAGGTTTTTCATATGACTTGACCTAGTGATCTTCTTTTTGACCTGATGTGATCCATTTTCAAAATCATCGAAGATATTATAAAGACAAGTATTCTGACCAACTTTCAAGAGTATTGGACTGGAAATAAGGTCTTTACAGTCTACGCAGGGTTTTTCTAAGATTTGACCTAGTGACCTAGTTTTTTTTACCAAACATGATCCATTTTCAAACTCATCTGAGATCTTATCAAAACACATTTTCACCAAGTTTCTTGAGTATCAGACTGAAAATTAGGCCTCTGAAGTGTACATAAGGTTTTACAAAGATCTGATCTAGTGACCTAGTGTTTGACCTGATGTGACCCATCTTCAAATTCATCCAAGATATCATCAAGTCAAATATTCTGACCAACTTTCAAGAGTTTTGGACTGACAATGTGGCCTCTATAGTGTAAAAAGGTTTTTCTAAGATTTGACCTAGTAACCTAGTTTTTGACACGACATGACCCATATTTGAACTCATCCGAGATATTATCAAGACAAACATCCTGACCAAGTTTCATGAGTATAGGACTAACAATACAATATGGCCTCTAGAACGTACACAAGGTAACAGTTGCTGATGGACGACGGTCACAGCACAATCACTAAAGCTCAACTTGAGCACTTTGTGTGCAGTTGAGCTGGAAATGCGAAACTAAAGCAAGTATTCAGCTAGATACATTTGCATTGTCTAAATTGGAGAAAATGTTGCTGGTTTTTCATCATGTGTTCATAAGCTGTATACTGCTCAGACCTGAAAAGTCAACTTTGTACCAAACATGATAAGGTAGTTACAAAACCTACATACCAAGTCGGTGATCGTCAACAATTGCTCTGTTACCTTGCTGTGTAACTGTATCACAATCCTGCAATAAAGAAGAGTTCCACACTCATGTAAACCAAGTTGTATTTCAAAATTTTACATAATACCTCTGCCATATGCTTTGATAGAGTAGATAGATTGTCAACCTAACAAATAATGCAAAGAAATGTGCACATTTGAAGGAGATATTTCTCTATAATAAGAGGTGGGCTTACAAAAAATTCTGTCTTGCACATTTTCAGGTATGATTAAAATTTGTAAAACCTTCATTATAACGACCACTATGTACATTATGAGATTAAACAGGCTGACAGGCTCATTTCAATGCACCCAAAACAGTATTTGCTTTGTGGCACAGGTATATTTCTCTTACTTGAACGAAAAGAAATAGCTAATAGAAACATTTTTAGTGACACATGTTGCATAAATTGAATAGTAACATGACTGTGCTCAAGTAAGTTTTGCACAGCCATCATTAAGACAAACATTCTGACTTTTTGAGACTTGACCCTACAATAGGGCCTCTATGGTACACATAGAATAAGGCATAGACACCATCTCTTTTGATGTTAGGCTACCCATTTTCAAATTATATGAGACAAAATCAAAGCAAACATGCTCACTGAGCGTCATAAACATTGGAATCAAAATATGATATGGTTTATCTAAAACTTGACCAAGTGATCCACTTTTTGACAAAAGGTGACTCATTTCATATTTATCCAAAATATTGTCCAGACAAATACCCTGACCAAGTTTTAAGAGTATCTGACTGAAAATGTGGATTGCATACAAGGTAAAAGTTGATGCAAGACACTGCAGGATCACAAAAGAGTGCCTTGTGCAAACAGCTAAAAATGTATCAAATGAACCCAGGAAAGTGTACTATAGTGTCAAACAAAATTAGACACAAAGCATTATAGATACATGCGCCATTCATCCTAGTTAAAGAAATATTTTTCCTTACATTTAATGTAGGTTGTAGGTATCTGTCACAAAACATTTTCTCCCACTCTGTTCTTCCTTGTTTTGAACTCCACATGAAAATTTCCTCCTTCACTGTTGCTCCTTATGTTGGAAAGAAACTTTTGTGATTTTTTATTCAGAAATCTAAATGATGTGAATATTCTCTCTCCCATCACCCTCTTGAAACAAGGTGTTTTCTTTCTTAGTTTGTGTTGATCATTAAATACATAAAATCGATTTTACAACTAATCTGCGAGAGCTTTTTAAATTTGTGTGTGTGTGTGGGGGTGGGGGAGGGGGAGAATAAATCATAATGTAAATGAAATGGTCAAAAATAATAATGACAAAAGTGCCAACCATATGAAAAATTCCTATGTACTCGGGTCTAGTCCAAAAATGATAATTATCTTATGCAAGAGTTCAAACAGTCACCCCACATATCACGTTTTAGAATGTCACACACAGCAGAGTATGATAGACTAGGTAAATCTACCACTGATTCACAAACTTTGAAAAATTGATTAAAGTTTAATATTCCATCAAAATTTTATGAAATTATGATAACTGTCTAAGGTCTGTCATAGGTTTATCATGACAAAAAGCCAAGAATAACTTTTGATATGTTTTCTTTTCTTAATTGGATCATTAGATAACAATCAACAGGATTCATTCCCTTGATGATACAAATAATCTGTGAAAGTTCAAAAATTATCTTGAGAAAAATGTTGACTTCATCCTGTGAACAAGAAAGGGATACATTTTCCTTGGCAAGTAGAGCTAATTGACTGATTTATAGAATTGTGTTTTACACCGCTTTCAAGATTATTTCAGTCGTATCACAGTGACAGCTCACATATTCATGTATTTCCTGGGGTACACCAGAACCAGGCTAGGGCTTTGAAGTGTCTTGCCTAAGGACACTCCCACAAAATACCCAATAGATCCATCTAGGCTCCAATCTGGGGCCTCCAGATCACGAGTCCTACACTTTACCACTGGGGCATGCAGAACCTCAAAGAGAGCTAAAACACATTTAACTCTGAAACATCTAAAACTGAAGCAACTTTTACAATATGAAAATGCCTGTGCTCCAAATTCCTTAATGTTCACACATACATGTACATGCTTGGTGATCAGGCCAATATTTGACAAATCCCAACCTAAGTTTTATCTTCAATTAAGAGGGCTGTGATGGCCCTGAAGTCGCTCACCTGAGCCATTTAACCAAATATGACCCATTCCCAATCTCCTCAAAATTATTATGACAAATATTTTGACACGAGTATTTCACTGAAAATGCGTCCTCTAGAGTTTACACAAGCTTTTTCTAAAATTTGTCTCAGTGACCTACTTTTTAGTCCAACATAGCCCATTTTCATTCATAACATAGATATGATCAAAACAAACATTCTGGCCACCTTTCATGAGTACTGGACTGAAAAATTGGCCTCAAAAGTGTACACAAGGTTTTTTCAAGATTTGACCTAGTGACCTAGTTTTGACCTGATGTGACCCATTTTCAATCTCATCTGAGTTAACACCTAAAAAAAACATTCTGACCAACTTTCATAAGTACTGAACAGAAAATGTCGCCTCTGAAGTGTATATAAGGTATTTCTAAGATTTGACCTGATGACCTAGTTTTTGATCCCATGTGACCCATTTTCAAACTGATCCTAGATATCATCAATACAAACTTTCTAATTTTTATAAGTATTGGACAAAAAATATTGTTGCCTGTAGAGTTTACGCAAGATATCTAAAAGATTTGAATTGGTGACCTAGGTTTTTTAATCCGATGTGACCCATTTTCAAACTCAACTGAGATATTATCAAGAAAAACATTCTCATTAACTTTCAATAGTATTGGAATGAAAATATGCCCCCTAGAGTGTACACAAGGTTTTTCTATGATTTGACCCATTACCTAGTTTTTAAACTCCAATGGGCCCATTTTCAAACCCATCCAAAATATCATCAAGATCATCAAGACATACTTTCTGACAAACTTTCATGAGTTTTGGACTCTACAGAGGTTTTTTTTTTATAAAAAATTACCCTAAGACCTACTTTTTCACTGGATGTGACCCACACTCATCTGAAACATCATCAACACAAACTTTTTTGGCCGCTACAGTGTACATAGTTTTCCTATGGTTTGACTTAGTGACCTAGTTTTTGACCTGACACAGCCCATTTTTTTTAACTTGTCCAAGATATCATCAGGACAAACATTCTGACCAAATTTCATGAGTATATGAATGAAAATGTGGCCTCTAGAGAGCACACAAGGGTTTTTTTTTTTTTTTTTTTTTATTTTTTTGATAAAGAATTGATCTAGTTATCTAGCTTTTAAGCTGCCATGACCTATTTCAAAACTTGTGCAAGATATCATCTAGACAAACATTCTGACAATCATTGAAGAGTATTTTATGGAAATCGGGCCTCTAGAGCTTACACAAGGTTGTTCAAAGACTTAACCCAGTGACTTACTTTTTGAGCATACATTACCCATTTTCATACTCATCAAAGCTATTTTCAAGACAAACATTCTGCCTAACTTTCAAGAGCATTGGACTGAAAATGTGGCCTCTACAGTGTACACAAAGTTTTATGTAAGGTTTGACCTAGTGACATAGTTTTAGACACGACCTGGCCCATTTTGTACTTGTCCATGATATCACCAAGACAAAGATTCTGACCAAGTTTCATGGGTATCAGACTGAAAATGTTGTCTCTTGAGCATACACAAGGTAAACGTAGATGACGCATGACACAACACAATCACAAAAACTCATCTTGAGCACTTTATGATCAGGTGAGCTAGAAAAAAAAATTACTATTTAGTATGTTAATGTTTTTTATACCTCTGTTTTGATGTTACCTTTTACATTTACCTAAATATTTACATTCTATTGATAAGAGTAAATGAAATTTAGCACACATATCGGCTACCTTTGTCTTGTGATTTCATCATTCTGTCAACTGCTGCATGCAGAAGAACAAATACGTCATCTATACTTTTGCCCATCCCTCTTTGTAAATCATTTAGGTCTGTATGAATGTGTTGCCACAAGAATTCAGGTATCTCAGCTTCTTGTATTCCTGGTATAATCAGCCTCTGGACTGCCTGTAAAAAGAAAACTGGTGATTTGTACATACATTTCCATAAGTGCTGTTCCTACAATGGATGCAGTTTTTGATTAATTTCACTTTCACACTGATACAAGGACACTGCATAAATCTCCATTTATTCTGACAATCTAACAATTATCCTGTATATTATTTGATGGAAAAAAGAACATTTACAATTTTCCACATTTAAAAGTCCTTTGGTGTTCCAAACATCATCTGATTTGACCATAATCATACTCAACCTGCATCTCAATAGTAAACAAGAGGGCTATGATGGCCCTGAAGTCACTCACCTGAGTCTTTTGACCAAACATGACCCATTTTTAATCTCTTTCGAGATATTATGACAAACATTCTATCAAGCTTTCATAATTATTGGACTGAAAATTTGGCCTCTAGCTTGTACACAAACTTTTTCTAGAATTTCTCTCAGTGACCTACTTTTTAGCCAAACATAGCCCGTTTTCCCATTGTAGATATTATCAAAACAAAGATTCTGACCACCTTTCAAAATTATTGGACAGAAAATGTGGCCTCTAGAGCACACACAAGGTTTTTCAAGGATTTGACCTAGTGACTTAGTTTTTTGACCTGATATGACCCATTTTGGAACTTCTCCGAGATATCATCAAGACAAACACTCTGACCATCTTTCAAGAGTTTTGGACTGAAAATATGGCCTCCATAGCGTACACAAGGTTTTTCTAAGATTTGACCTATTGACCTAATTTTTTACCCAACATGACTCACTTTCGAACTCGTCTGAGATATCATCAAGAGAAACATTCTGACCAAGTTTCATGAGTATCGGACTGAAAATGTGGCCTGTAGAGCGTAAACAAGGTTTTTCTAAGGTTTGACCTAGTGACCTAGTTTTTTACCCGACATGACCCACTTTCGAACTCTTCCGAGATATCATCAAGACAAACTTTCTGATAAACTTTCAAGAGTTTTGGACTGAAAATGTAGCCTCTAGAGCATACACAAGGTTTTTCTACGATTTGACCTAGTGGCCTAGTTTTTGACCTGATATTGACCCATTTTCAAACTCGTCTGAGATGTCATCAAGACAAACATTCTGACCAAGTTTCATAAGTATCAGACTGAAAATGTGGCCTCTAGAGTGTACACAACGTAAAAGTTGACGACATGACGCACGACTGACGCAGGACACAGCACGATCACAAAAGCTCACCATGAGCAGACTGAAAATGTGGCCTATAGAGCGTACACAAGGTTTTTCTAAGATTTAACATAGTGACCTTGTTTTTGACCCGACATGACCCGTTTTCGAACTCATCCCAGAACATTTTGACCAACTTTCAATAGTTTTGGACTGAAAATGTAGCCTCTAGAGCGTACACCAGGTTTTTCTACGATTTAACCTAGTGACCTAGTTTTTGACCCGACATGACCCGTTTTCGAACTCATCCAAAATATCTTCAAGACAAACATTCTGACCAAGTTTCATAAGTATCAGACTGAAAATGTGGCCTCTAGAGCGTACATATGGTTTTTCTAAGATTTAACATAGTGACCTTGTTTTTGACCGGACATGACCCGTTTTCGAACTCGTCCGAGATATCATCAAGACAAACATTCTGACCAAGTTTCATAAGTATCGGACAGAAAATGTGGCCTCTAGAACGTACACAAAGTTTTTCTAAGATTTGACCTAGTGACCTAGTTTTTGACACGACATGACCCATTTTCAAACTCGTCCGAGATATCATCAAGACAAACATTCTGACCAAGTTTCATGAGTATCGGACTGAAAATGTGGCCTCTAAAGCGTACACAAGGTAAAAGTTGACGACGGATGACGCACGACTGACGCCGGACACAGCACGATCACAAAAGCTCACCATGAGCAGTTCGTGCTCTGGTGAGCTAAAAAAAAAAAAAAGTAAAAAAACAAAAAACAAATGCATTTTTCTTCCACAATCTGATGAAAAACAGAGTCATGCATTTTTCTTCCATAATCTAGTATAATACTTTGAAATCTCCAACAATTTGAAGATTTTTTTTCCCAATTTTCAGGATTTCAAAGTCACATAGGCCTCCACACAGCATAAAATTTCAACTGAATTCAACAAAGCTGCATGTCAGTAATATAAAAAACATACAATTCATGCAAACAATCTGATTATAAACATTGATTTTTAAAAACAGAAACCATAAATATTAAAAAATGCAGAGTTTGAAAGTCTTTCTACTCTTTCATACAAATTTCAATATTGAACATAATCAAACTCTCTCTGTGCCTAATTAATATAAAGCCATATTTACAAAACTGAGGAATAAATCTGATTTAACACATGAAAGTTGTTTTATAATAATAATAATGATAATAATAATGAAATAAAAACAACAGAAAAATTTAAAAAAAAAAAATGTTATATTTCAGAAACTGAAGTTCTCCCTCTTCTAACAAAATGAGATTTTAACCTTATGGTACTCAACCTGCATCTCATAGAGACATGTACAGAATATGGAATGAATCTGCTGATAAATGGTTAAGTCATTAAAAGCAAACGAAATACTTTTTTTTTTTTGGACATAATTTGAAAGTTTTGCATAGATCTACAAGTTTAAAAAACATGGGCTTTTCACCATGATTGAATTCACCCTGCACCATATTGATATAAAGACTATTACAATCTTGGAAAAAATCTGATGCTAAATATCAGAGTTATTTAAAATGAGATATGAACATTACCAGTTTTCACAATTTCAATTCCTGTAACAATGTTGATTTTTTTTACTATAAACAAACTCTGCTTGCATCTCATTCATATAAGGACATCTACAAAATTCCATCAAAATCGGACATCAAGCATTGCAAGTTAATACACCTAAAAACAAAAGGGCCATGATGGCCCCGTATCACTCCACTGCCATTCAAGTAAATGAATAATGGACTTAACTGGCATTGACAGAGATGTAAATCATAAGATGTCTTCATGGGGAAAAAAAAAAATCATAAAGAAAGTAGCTCCCCCCCTCCCCCAATTTTTTTCAAATGCAAAAATGGTGTCAAAGAATACAAGCAGGTTTAATCAATTGTCATTCATACAAATTATCAATGAACTCTAACAAAAAGTGCTTTGTCAAGATGATTCCAAAACATTAGTGGCCAAAAACATTTTATCATAGGCATGAATCAATGGTAAAGTTCTGGAACTAAATGATGCAAGCCTTACTTGCATACCAAATATTCAACTCAGCTGAGCATAGCAATCAATATCAAAATAAATCACTCTGAATTAAAACTTAACATCTTCTATTTAGAAAACTAGAATACACAACACCAATCATGTAACAGAGCAGTTTGATAACAAGAGGACCATGATGGTCCTATATCGCTCACCTGAGTACTAAGCAGTAAAGGTCTACAATGAAGATAAATACTAAATATCGAAGTTCAAGGCCAAAGGATAATGAAAAAAGAGAAATCTCACAACTGTTATAGAGGTCTAGGCCCTTAGGTTACCCAGAAAAAAATTTAATAATTGCCTGACATAAGGCTATGTACAAACATGTGAGGCCCGGGGCAGGGCCTATAATGATCCCAGGGGCATGTTATGTGCAAAATTTGTAGAGGTCTACAAGGTGATGCTCCATGCAAAGTATCACAGCTCTAGGTCTTCTGGGTTCAGACAAGAAGATTTATAAGTTTGCATCATATAAGCATATGTGCTAATTTGTGAACCACAGGGGGTGGGGTGCATTTTCTATTTAAAGGAAAACATTTGGATAAAGTTGATAAACTTCTATAATGTGATGCTAGAAACAGAACTACAGGAATCACTAAATGTAATCATACTGCCAACGGCTCCTTGTCAAGAAATAGATTTTTGTCACAGAAGTGCACATTGAAATCTGTGCTGTAGTTATTGAGGAATAAAGTGGACAACAAATTTCATGAACGGGGAGTAACTGTGAAAACTCAGTGAACCACAACCAAAATATAATATGCACATCTTTGCTTGGTACTAAATATTTGTGAAAAGTTTGAACGACATTTGTCCAATAGTTGTTGAGAAATAGCAAGAACAAGAAGCCAATAATGAAACTCACCTGCGATTCTATGGTCATATATATTTTGACCAAGTTTGGTGCTGATTGGTTTATATTTGTAGATGCTAGAGTGTAAACAAAGTCAAATATAGCAATTTTTCTAATTCAAGGGCAGATACTTCGGGATGTTCTGGTATGATTACAAGAATAATGGAACTCATTCGAGATCTTATGCTCATATATATTTTGACCGAGTTTGATGCTGATTGGTTTATGTTTGTACAGTGTCAAATATGGCAATTTTTCTAATTCAAGGGCAGATAACTCCAGTCGTTCTGGTCTGATTAGACCCGTAATCGACATCGTCCGAAATCTTATGGTCATATATATTTTGACCAAGTTTGGTGCTGATTGGTTAATATTTGTAGATGCTAGACTGTAAACAATGTCAAATATAGCAATTTTTCTAATTCAAGGGCAGAAAACTCCAGTCGTTCTAATCCAATTAGATCCATAATCGAACTCATTCGAGATCTTATGGTAATTTATATATTGACCAAGTTTAGTGCTGACTGGTTAATATTTGTAGATGCTAGAGTGTAAACAAAGTCAAATATAGCAATTTTTCTAATTCAAGGGCAGATAACTCCAGTCGTTCTGGTCCGATTAGACCCATAATCAAACTCATCCGAGATCTTATTGTCATATACATTTTGATCAAGTTTGGTGCTGATTGGTTTATATTTGTAGATGCTAGAGTGTAAGCAAAGAAATGTGAACGGAC